>PVIU01019342.1:0-36658 GCA_004026605.1 Ondatra zibethicus
GGCTGGGGTGTGACTCAGTGGTAGAGCACCTGCCTAGAATCCCCCAGTGAGGGGCTGGGGTGTGGCTCAGTGGTAGAGTACTTGCCTAACATTTAGGAATCTCTGGATTACATTCCCAGCAACACACACAGACACACACACACAGACACACACACAACACACAGAGACACATGCTTCTCTCCTACTATTTCTTTTCTCTTTTTCTTTTTTTTTCTCTTGCTTTTTAAGTTATTCTCATTTTCCCCGTGTGTGAGTGTCTGGGCTGCATATATGTATGTGCACCACATGCCCTGTGGTGGCTGGGGTCAGATCACTGGAACTGGCATAATGGGCGATTGAGAGCCACCATGTGGTTGCTGGGAACGAAACCCCAGTGCTCTGCAAAAGCAGCAAGTGCTCTTAACCCCTGAGTCATCTCTCCAGACCCTGTTTTCTATTTTTTACATTTTATTTGTGTATGTCTGATGGGGCACTTGCCACAATGTATATGTGGACGCCAGGGGACAAACTTCGGGGAGTCAGTTCCCTTCTCCCACCTCTACTTGGGTTCCCAGAATCCAGCTCAAGTTATCAAGCTTGTTTTGGCGAGTGCCTCTTCCTGCTGAGCCATCTCAACGGCCTCTACCACTGTTTCTTTCAAAGCAGAGTCCTTCATCCTGCCAGATTCCCAGACCAAACAGCCACAGGAAATAGGAAATGCCTCCCACCACCGTACATTGTTATTTCCAAAATGCACCCCCATATATTCATTTATTTTCTGATCCCTTAAACTTTTCTTTAAAGAAAAATATTACGCCCCCCCAAAATAGGACTTTTAAAAAAGTGTGTGTGTGTGTGTGTGTGACAGAGAGAGAGAGAGAGAGAGAGAGAGAGAGAGAGAGAGAGAGAGAGAGAGAGAGCGAGCACTCAGGGCCCACAGAGGCCAGAAAAGGCGTTGGCTCTCCTGGAGGTAGAATGACAAGGAAATGTGAGCCTCTGACACGTGTGCTGAGAACAGAACTCAAGTCCTCTGCAAGAGCAGTGCACGGTCTTTACAGATGAGCCATCTCTCCGACCCTCACCCTCCCACAGTTTTTGAGTCTCCCATGTACGCAGCTCAGTCCCGCCTCTGACACGGCAGTCTGAACGAATGACACTGGCTTTCCTGCCGGTCTATGGCCAAAAAGCTCATAGGCCTTGCAATAACTCCAACCTTATCTCCCCAACTACCTCAATACAGCGCTGTCAAAGATGCCTCCAGGGCGTCTCCATCATCACAGCTCAAAGTGAGCTCATTGCGCAATCCCTCCCCCATCCGTTTAGCCACCTCCTACTCGATGGAGCTGTCCAGATGCCCGGATATATCTGCTACCACCTTTGCAATCCTCTGGGCATCTGTTTGGGGCTCCAGACTCTTGTCCCACTTGTTTATTCGTGGACATTATCTGTCCCTCCTCAAAGCTCTGAGTCTGAGGCAGACGCAAAATCTTCCCTCTGCGTCCCTACCCCAACACCCGTACAGGCATCTTTGAAATGTTTGTTGAATGAGTAAGCGAATGAAAGCCAAAGGAACAATTCCAGAAGCCCGAAACCAAAGATAAGGGCGTTGGCAGCATGAGGACACTAGAGGGCGACAGAGAGTGAGGGAAAGGTGGTTTAGGGGACACCTCCCTGCCGGAGGCTCTCAGCCAGCTGAGTCCTCCTTGGCTATTTGCAAGATAAGAAAATTCGGCCCCAGTGCCTTGGGGCTGAGGCTCAACCTGCTGTGTGCTCTACTCCTTGCCTTACCGAGAAAATACGAGCAGAATCAGGGCACAAAAACAGGAAACATCGCCCCGCTTCCGTTGCCAGGAGACTGGGAGGGACTGACCTTCCCTAGGATGTGGGGCGTTTGTCACCCCAAGCTCTGGAGCCTGGAACTAGCTCTTACAGCTAGGAGGTGTAGCCACTCACTCCTGTCTTGGTCAGTCACTATCTAATAGGGCTAACATGAAGCTCGCCATTGTTTCTATTCCAAAACACAACAGCAAGAGGCCACGTGTGTGCGTGTGCAGGTTCGTGTGTTCGTTGAGGTGGGGGGAGGTTGTAAATGTGTATGTATGTGGAAGAGCACAAATGTGTGCCTGTAGAGACCAGAGGACAATCTTGAGTGTTGTTCCTTGGGAGCCGGTCTCTTTTGGGAAGCCGTGTCTTATTGGCCCAGAGCCTAACCTGGTTGGCCTAGAAGACCCAGAAATCCTTCCGTTTCCACCCAGAATTTCAAGCATACATCATCCCGCCTAGCTTTTTTCCACATGAGTGCTAGGAATTGAACTCAGGTCTTCATATTTGCAAAAACTAGCACTTTACCAAGGACACAATCTCCCTGGGGTCCCGGTGTCTTTAGTCAGTTTAATCAATTTCCTACACCTAAAGCCCCGGGGTAACTTGGTGTATAAGTCGAGTCCACTGCTATCCCTAATCCTTGCCTCTCTAACATACTTCCAGAAGCAGGCCCCTCCCAAGTCTGCCTCTCTCATCAAAGGTGTACTCATTCACTAAACTTGGCTCCTAGTCAGCATCGACCCAGCAAGTCACAAAATAGGATGGCACAGCTCAGGGCCCTACTCTCTCCTGACTATCTATTAAGGCTGTCTTGGGGGAACACCCAAACCCAGACTGGACTGCTTCTCTAATGGGTTTAGGGAGTTCCGATTGTACCCTTCTTCTTTTGACTTTACAGTCATTTATATTGTTTTACTATTTTTTTTTTCAAAACGGGGTTTTTCTGTATAGCCCCGGCTGTCCTGGAACTCACTCTGTAGACCAGACTGGCCTCAAACTCACAGAGATCCACCTGCCTCTGCCTCCTGAGTGCTGGGATTAAAGGCCTGCACCACCGCTACCCAGCCAATTTTTTAGAAATAATTTATTGAAATAAAAAAGTAATGCTGGGTGGTGGTGGCGCACGCCTTTAATCCCAGCACTCGGGAGGCAGAGGCAGGTGGATCTCTGTGAGTTTGAGACCAGCCTGGTCTACAGAGCTAGTTCCAGGACAGGCTCCAAAGCCACAGAGAAACCCTGTCTCAAAAAAAAAAAAAAAAAAAAAAAGAAGAAAAGAAAAGAAATAAAAAAAGTAATGTATTGAATTTTATTTTATGAACATTGGAATAAGGGTCTCCTGGAACTGGAGCCACAGACAGTTGTGAGCTGCTATGTGGTTGCTGGGAACTGAACTGGGATCCTCTGGAAGAGCAGCCACTGCTCTTAACTGCTGAGACATTTCTCTAGCCCAATTTTTGTTTTGTTTTGTTTTTGTTTTTTAATTGGAGTCTCACCAGGTAGCACTGGCAGACACGAAACTCACTATGTAACCCAGGCTGGCCTCAAGCTCACAGAGATCTGCCTGCCTCTGCCTCCCGAGTGCTGGGATTAAAGGTGTGCACCACCACACCTGGCTGTATTGTTTATTTTTGAGACAGGATCTCATACAGTCAAAGCTGTCCTCCACCTTGATGTAAATTCCTGACATCCTCATTTATACACATACATACCATCAGGGCCAGTTTATGGTTCATATGTAAGATTTTTTAGATTTTCATTTTTTTAAAGATTTATCTTAATTTTTATGTACAAGTGCTTTGTGTGCCTGCATGTGTGCCTGAGGAGGTCCAAAGAAGGCATCAGATCATGCTATCTGTGACTGACATGTTGTCATGTGAACACATAGGATCATAGCAGTGGGGGAAAGGCTAAGCTTCACTGCTCAGGCAAATGGGTCAAGGGGCAGGGGCTGGACTAAGTTATGGGAAAGGTCTCAGCAGAAACCCGAAGGTGGAAGGGCGGGAGGTTGATGGAGGGCTTGCCTAGCGTGTGTGAAGTCCTGGGTTTGACCCCGAGCACCGCATAAAAAGGGTGTAGTGGCGTAGACCTGTAATCTCAGGTGGAGACAGGAGGATTAAAATTTCAAGGCCAAGAGGTGCGGTGGCACACGGGAGGTAGGGACAGGCAGAGCTGTGGGAGTTCCTGGCCAGACAGCACTGCATAATGAGACCCTTTCTGGCAGGGGTGAGGGGACCAAAGTCATCCTTTGCTACAGAATTGAGTTCCAGGCTAGGCTAACCTGGGCTACACAAGACTCTGTTTCCAAAAAAGAAGGGTGTGGCGCTAGAGAGGTGGCTCAAAGATTGAGACTCTTTCTTGCTCTTGCAGAGGATGAGGGTTCAGTCCCCAGCACCCACGTGGTGGCACACAAGCGTCTGTAGTTCCAATTTTAGAGTAGCCAGTGCCCTCTTCCAGCATGGCATGAACACGGCACACTTACATACACCCTGGCAAAGCACTCAGAGACCTAAAAATTTTAAATAAAACATAATGCTTTAAAAAAAAAAAAAGGAAGAGCCGGGCGGTGGTGGCACATCCCTTTAATCCCAGCACTCGGGAGGCAGAGACAGATGGATCTCTGTGAGTTAGAGGCCAGCCTGGTCTACAAGAGCGAGTTCCAGGACAGGCTCTAAAGCTACAGAGAAACCCTGTCTCTAAAAACCAAAAAAGAAAAGAAGGAAGAAAGAAACAAAGAAGGGGACCAGGACATGGTAGGATGTGGCTGTAATCAATCCTGCACTCAGGAGGTAGAGGCAGGATGACCAGAAATACGAGCTCATTCTTGGCTACGTGGGAAGTTAAAGACTAGGCTGGAATGAAGGAAGGGAAAGAAGAAAGGAAAGAACCATTGATGAATTAAACAGGAAAATGAGAAAAAAAGAAAAAGAACCATCAAGATGATGAACGCAATTTGAGCGATTCCAGCCTAGGATTCTTAATTTTTGTGTTTGTTTTTTTTTTTTCGAGACAGGGTTTTTCTGTGTAGCCCTGGTTGTCCTGAAACTTGCTCTGTAGACCAGGCTGGCCTCGAACTCACAGAGATCCACCTGCCTCTGCCTCCCGAGTGCTGGGATAAAAGTTGTGCGCCAACCCCGCCTGGATTAATTAGTTTTCTTATGTATATTTATTTGTGTGTGTACACCCGTGAGTGTGTGAGGCCTATCACACATGCTGTGGCACACATACGAAGGTCAGAGGACAACCTGCAGGAGTCAGTTCTCTCCTCTCACTATGTGAGCTCCAGGAATCGAACTCGGATCACCAGGCTTGGTGGCAAGTGCCTTTACCAACTGAGCCACCTCACCAGCCCTTTACCAGGAGTCTTGCTTGAAGGCAGGCTGAGGTGGTCCAGAGTACCTGGGGGTAGTGGAGGGTGACAATCCTGATTCGATATGAGGGCCCACGCTAAACTAACTTAGCATGTTTTTGCTAGAACTGAATTTGACAAGGGCGTGTAGAGCAGGGCCTAGGAAACATACAAGTTTGGTCAAGCCAGCTCTTCTGTCAGCGAGGCCCGTAGACATACCCCAGTGCCTTGGCCTTCACAGAGCAGAGAAGGAGCAGACGGCACGGGGCGGGGGAGGGTAGAATAGCAGAGGAGAAACTTGATTCACAGCCGTGGAGCCTTCCAGAACATCCAGTCCAATGGTCTCATTGTGCAGATGAAGAAAATGAGTCACATTTGTTGGCCTCCGGCCAAGGCCAAAAACATCCATTCAAGTCCCGAGCTAGACAGCCAAGAACAGTTGGGGTTGGAGGATGGCTCCCCAGCCCTGCCACCTGGCCCCTTGTTGATCCCTTTTCAGTGATAATGGGGGTAGACCACCTCCAGGCCAGCCTGAGATCAGAGGCCTGGGCCTGGCTGGAGGCAGCTTTTTAGAAAAGGACTTTCAGAGAGAACACATTGAGCTGTTTCTGGAAAGACCCCAAATACCCCTAAGTCGTGTGTGCCATACTGATGACTAGGCTTATTTCTGGGCCACAGTAGAACTGGGGGTGACTGCTACAATCCATCAGCTGTCAGGACTCTCTGCCTGGCAGCTCCCTGAAGACTCCAGAGAGTTCTCTGAAGCTGAGCCAGAAAGGGAGGGGCTGGCTGGGGTGCAGCTGGCAGAGGCCTGTCAAGGGCGTGGCTAGCATGGACAAAAATTCAGGCACTTTTGCAAAGGGGGGAGGCACTTGTTGCTCTGAGCACCCCAGGCATTGAGGTTACAGACAAGAGGAGAGGCCTTTCCATGGAGGAAACCCCAGACCCAGCAGAGGGCAATGAAAGGGATGGGGCTATAGCCTGTTTGCCTCGGAGTCCAGGGAAATCTCTAGATGACAATGTCTATTCCTTATCCTCCCCTTTCACCATATGTCCCCAGCTGTCCTGGAATTCACTCTCTGGACCAGGCTAGTCTTAACCGCATAGAGTTCTGCCTGCTTCCATCTCTCAGGTGCTGAAATCAAAGGCTTGGACCCCCACGCTCCCCCATACTTCCCTCTTTCTCTCTTGTCCCCCCCTTTCTCCCCTCTATGTCTTTTGACTTTTTCCCCTTAGATTTATTTATTTTTATTTTATGTCTATGGGTGTTTGGCTTGCGCAGATGTCTGTGCCCGATGTGAGTTTAAGTCCAGAAGAGGGCTTGAATTTCTTAGAGTTGGAGCTAGGGACTGGGACTTGAACCCAGGTCCTCTGGAAGAGGACCAAATGTTTATAACTGCTGAGATAACCCCTGAGTTATCTCTCCAGGCCCCCCCCCTTTTTGCCTTTTATTTTGAGACATGGTCTCACTCTGTAACCCAAGTAGGCCTTGAACTTTGACCCATCTGTCTCAGCCTCCAGAGCAGTTGGAACAGCAGGGCCTGCGCCCCCAGACCAGCTCTCATCTAACAAACGACCTTCCTCTTTTATACAATAGATATTTTTAATTTATTCAATTTTATTTTATGTGCATTGGTATTCTGCCTGTATGTACATCTGTGTGAGGGTGTCGGGTCCCTTGGAACTAGAGTTACAGACAATTGTGAGACACTATGTGTGTGTTGGGAATTGAACCTGGATCTTCTAGAAGGGCAGCCAATGCTCTTAACCACTGAACCATCTCTCCAGCCCAAGAAATGCCATAAAACACGTCCCAAAGCCTCACCATCCGGAATGAAAGAACACAAACGGGGTACGGTGGCGCACACACCAGTAACCCCAGGACTTGGAAGGCAGAGGCTGAGAGATGCCCCCGGTTTGAGACCAACCCCGTCTACGGTGAGCTCCAGGCCAGCTGGGGCCACACAGGGAGAGCCTAGCTCCAAAACCAAACACAACAAAGTGGAAAGAAAGACCCGAATGCTACCGAGAAGGCATGCCAGCCCGCTGGACACCGCGCGGCATTTGGGACCCAGCACAACTTTGTAAGATGGGTAGATAAGAGCTATTGAGCCAAAAAATAAAAATAAAAAGTAGAAATAAAAGACCAGAAGTGGTGGCACATGCCTTTAATCCCAGCACTGGGGAGGCAGAGGCAGAGGGATCTCTGTGAGTTCAAGGCCAGCCTGATCAACAAAGTGATGCCCAGAATGGCTAGGGCTACGCAGAAAAACCCTGTCTCAAAAAAATAAAAAAAAAATAATAAAAGAGCTATTGAGATGGTTCACTGGGTAAAGGCGCTGGCTGCCAAGCCTGATGACCCGAGTTCAATCCCAGGGAACCACATGATGGAGCAAGAGAACCGACTCTGGCGGTTGTCCCCTAGCTTTCAAACAGGCAATGGCATGTGTGCACCCCCATCTTCAAAATAAATTTACTTAAAAGAATTTCTAATAGGCAGATGAAGTAGCCCTGCTTTTCAGATCATGAAATGTAGGTTTAAGAGGCCGTCAAACCAACACCCAGTTCCAAGCCCAGCCCAGCCTGTCTGACCCCAAAACCCAGTTTCTCCCCCACCCGCCTCTCATCTCAGACTTCACAGAGCTACCAAGGCCCTGCCCTTGTGGTGGGGCAGGCTGATGGTGAAACCGGTCAGCTGAAGGCGAGTAGGAAATCAGCTGTGGATGCCCTCTGCTCATCCTAGCACTGGGGAGGCTGAGGCAGAAGGGTCCCCACACTAGACACCAACTTCTGTTACACAGTGAAGTTCAGGCTAGCCTGGGCTATGTTAGGAGCTACTGTCTCAAAAAAAAAAGAAAGAAAGAAAGAAAGAAAGAAAGAAAGAAAGAAAGAAAGAAAGAAAGGAAGAAAGAAAGGAAGGAAGAAAAGAAAATCGAGACGTGGCCGGGCGGTGGTGGCGCACACCTTTAATCCCTGCACTCAGGAGGAGAGGCAGGCGGATCTCTGTGAGTTCGAGGCCAGCCTGGTCTACAGAGTGAGCTCCAGGACCACCGGGCTACACAGAGAAGCTCTGTCTCGAAAAACAAACAAACAGTAACAAAGAAGAATGGCAAAGCTCAGCAAGTAAAAGCGCTTGCCACACAAGCCTGACAACCAGGGTCTGGGGCCCAGAACCCATGTTAGAAAGCCAGACGCGATTGCACCCTGTAACCTCAACACCGTACAGCGGGATGGAAAGCACAGACAGCCAGGAGAGTCATGGAAGGCGAAACCTGCCTCAAAAATCAAGGTGGAAAAGCAGGGCATGCCGGGACATTCCTTTAATCCCAGCACTTAGGAAGCAGAGGCCAACTTAGTGTCTATGAGTTCGAGTCCAGCCTGGTCTACATAACAAGCTCCAGGCCACACAGGGCGACTTAATGAGATCCTGTCTCCAAGACAAACAATGAACAAAATTCCAAAACATACAAAAAAATAAAATAAACAAACAAAAAGTAGATGGTGAATGAAGAGAACCAACTCATGGAAACAGTCCTCTGACCTCCACACCAAGGCTACCAGACCACCTAACCTGGTGGGCGGGCGGGTGCGCCACAGACTGCACAGGGGTCTGTTCTTATGTCCCGAGCTTAGATGGGTGTGGAAGGGAGGCACACTTTCTGGCAAACTGTTTTCAAATCTGCTTTATCAAATGAGAAGTTGATAAACTATACATATACACAATAACAATTAAACATTTGATTTTAGTCCGACATTTCCTTGCATGTGTCTTCGTGTGCACACATGGGTGTGTATGCCGTGGCACATACGTGCAGGTCAGGGGACAATTGGAGCTGGGTGTGTGATGGTTCGTGCCTGCAATCCTAGTACATGGGAAGGGGACAGCAGGAAAATTAAGGACAGTCTCTGATATACTACAGTATGAGCCAGCCTGGGCAGGATGAGACCCGGCTTCAAAATTAAAAAGAAAAGGACGTGGATTCCACATGAGCGAACACAGTGACTGGATGCCCGCCCCACATTGCACAACCTCTCTTGGCCATGGCATCAAGCAAAACTCCCTCTTGCCCTGGTTTAAAGCAAGATGAAGGAAGCTTGTGTCTACAAAGAGCTGACAGCCCCCACCTCCCAAGCGAGGCTGGGCCCAGCAGGGTCACATTTAAAAGCATCCATGACCACACTTGACAGCACCCTCTAGGGTGGGGCACCTTGAACTCCAGTCTGGGCTAAGGTGGGCAGGCAGGGGCTGGCAAGCATCCTCAATGTCTGCTGACCTCACCACAGATTTATGAAGCTGGGCATGGGTGGGGCTGGGAACAAAGCCCTGGGGTTCCTGAAACATCTTGGGGAGATGGGTGGCCAGGAGTTCCCAGTTACAATGGGACCCAGTAAGGGAGAGGGCAGAGGCCCTGAGTGCTTCCCTAGGTTCCTAAGAGACCTCTGGCATCTCAAAGGTGACTTCGGACTAGTGACCAGCTCTACCCCAAGAGGTATATAGGAGACTCAGTTTTCTCTCACAAGGAAACTTGGGGGCTGGCAATGGCTCATCGGATAAAGGCATCTGTTATCAAGGATGATAATCTGAATATGATCCCCAGGTTCCACATGATAGATGGGGAGAACCCACTCCCACTGCCTGTTCCCTGACCCCTAACACACACTTGTGTGCACACATACACAAATACACTGTCATAAAACAACAGAAAGGAAACCCAAGTCAGACCTGGTGAGAAAGGCTTTTAATCTACACTTCCAGGAGGCTAATTGGAAGGATAACAATTTCAAGGCCAGTGTGGACTACAGAGTGAGTTTAAAACTAGCCTGGGCGATTTAGTGGGACCCTGACTAGAAAAGTAAAATGGAAGCTGGTGTGATGGCTCAGTGGATAAAATAATTTGCTGGGGAGACGGCTCAGCAGTTAAGAGCGCTTGCTGCTCTAGCAGAAGATCAAAGTTTAGTTTCTATCCACATGGCGGCCACAACCCTCTGAAACCCAGTTCCAGGGGAGCTGGAGGCTTCTCCTGGCCTCCTCAGCCCCAGGGACATACATAGTACACTTACACATACACATACATACATGCAGGCAAAACACTCTTAGACATAAATAAAAAAAATTTTTTTTTGAGGCAGGGTTTCTCTGTATAACATGTTTGTCCTGGAACTCACTCAATAAGCCAGGCTGGCCTTGAACTCACAGAGATCCACTTGCTTCTGTATCCTAAGTGCTGGGATAGAAGTCATGAAAAATAAATAAGCCTTAAAAAATAAACAAAAACGACGATGCTTCATTGCCCGATAACTGCCTTCTGTTTCCCAGAACCCATAGAAAGCAGTTCCCAGAACCAACTACCCAGAGTTATCATTTGGCCTCTACATAACATGCCATGGCACACACACTTTGCCTATCCCATCACACGTGCACATGGGCACACATATACACACACAAATAATAATAATAAAATAATAATAGTAAATTAATTTTTAAAAGCAAAATGACCAATGACAATACAGATTAGCAATAAAATGCCTGCCTAGAATCCCCTAGTAAGGGGCTCAGATGTGGCTCAGTGGTAGAGCACTTGCCTAGAATCCCCCAGTGAGGGGCAGGGGGTGTGGCTCAGTGGCAGAGCACCTGCCTAGAATCCCCCAGTGAGGGGCTGGGGTGTGGCTCAGTGGCAGAGCACCTGCCTAGAATCCCCCAGTGAGGGGCTGGGGTGTGGCTCAGGGGCAGAGTGCTTATTTAGTTTCAAGGTGTACTTTAGTATGTTCAGCTCTTGGCCAGCTGTAGTGGCACAGGCCTGTATCCCAGGACTGAGAGACACAGGCAGCAGAGTCACCGCAGCTTTGGAACCAGCCTGGTTGGTCAGGTCCACCTCTTGAGGGATAGGGATGACTAAACCCTACCAATTGTCTAACGAAGGTGGATAACAAATAACCAATAATTAATCATGACTCACCAGGCCATGGGCTACATCTTCACTTTTATGAAGTCATTGGATTCTCATGCCAGGGCAATGACATCAGCATTATTACTATCCTCTTCATCTCCATTTGGCAGAGGGAGGGAGGAAAGAACAGAGAATCTAACTTCTACAGACTCCCTTGCCTGGCCACAGAACCTGTGAGCTCAGGCAGTGAGGTGGTCTATCTGAGCTGTCACTCCCAATGAGCCCACCAGACCATTTAGCATCACATTAAACAGTGTGTGGTCCGTGTGGAAGCTGCCTATGATTCCTGTCCTTCAGAGGTACAAACAGGAGGATCAGGAGTTACAGTCATCCTTGGCTACACAGAGAATTCCAGACTAGCCTGGGCTACATGACACCCTCTCTCAGAAACAAAAACCGAGGGCCTGGGAAGATGCCAAAGTGGATAAAGAGCTGCCTGTGCAAGCATGGGGACCAAGTTTAGGTCCACAGTGTATAAACTGAGGACAAGACACCTCTGAGCGATGACTGAGTGGAAGGGTGTTTTATTATAGTTACAAGGAAGGATAGAGCCAGAGACATCTGGAAGAGTCCAGAGGAGAGAGAGAAAGTAGGCTGAATGTGGCCAGCTAATTGGGCCAGGCTGAGGATGGGGGAGAATGAGAGAGGAAAGCAAAGAGTGGGGGCCAAGAGAGAAGACAAAAGAGGGACCAAGAGCCAAAATAGTAGCCTTATAGGGCAATAGGAAGCTGGGATGGGAAACTCATGAACTGGAGAAACTTTAGAACAAGGGGCGGGGTGAGAAGAGCCAAGATTCGGTAACAGGTATCCCTGACACGGAGTGAGCCTGGAGGCCAACATGCCACTTAGGTATGTTAATCGGGCCTTTGTCCGGAGTTTCCTGACACACAGCACCCAAATAAAAGCGGGCATGGCTGGGCATGGTGGTGCATTTCTTTAATCCCAGCTCTCAGGAGGCAGAGGCAGGCAGATCTCTGAGTTTGAGGCCAGCCTGGTCTACAGAGAGAGTTCCAGGACAACCACAACTATATAGTCAAAGCCTGTCTGGGGAGAGGATGGGGCTGGGTGGAGGCAGCCTGTGCTGTCAATCCCTGTGCTGGGCTGGAGGGGTAGGGCAGTTCCAGAGACAGGAGGATTGTAGGGGGCTCGCTGCCCAGCCAGTTTTCAAGTTCCAGGGTCAATAAAGACCCTGTCAAGAAAGAAAGAAAGAAAGAAAGAAAGAAAGAAAGAAAGAAAGAAAGAAAGAAAGAAAGAAAGAAAGAAAGAAAGAAAGAAAGAAAGAAAGAAAGAAAGAAAGAGAGGAGGGGGGAGGGAGGGAGGGAGGGAGGGAGGGAGGGAAGGAAGGAAGGAAGGAAGGAAGGAAGGAAGGAAGGAAGGAAGGAAGGAAGAATTTCTCAGGGCCAGAAAGATAGTTTTGTGGACGAAAGTGCCTGCCACGAAGCCTTTGCTCCCCAGGATACACATGGGAGGAGAGAGTTGAGGGTTTGGAGGGTTTCTGGTCGTCCTGAGGTCTCCACAGGTGTGCCATGGCATGCGTGTGTCCACGCAGGCCTCCCTCTGGTTCAGATCAGACTCAGTTGCTTCCTAGTTGCGACACAAAGGACCTAACTTCTCCTAGTTGTATTCTCAACAGAAAGACGGGACCGGTCACAGGCCACCGCCCTTCAGCCGGCGGCAGCGTTCTAGCCCAGGCTGTGAATGCCGGACTGTGGGAACAGCTCCAGCTACCGGTATTACAGTCATTTGTTTTCTTCAACTAGAGAACTTTCCAGATGGGGGCAGAACCTTCCTGGCCCCGCCTGCCCGTCCCCTTTGTAAGCTTAGGGGGAGGAATGCAGCGGGGAGGGGCGGCCCCTAGACGGTCATTGCCATTAATAGAGACCTGAAGCACCGCCTGCTAAAAATATCCGGCTGGACTCCCATAAAAGCACAGCCGAGGCTCCAGTTCGTCACTTCTCGGATCCTCAGCCCAGTGCTTCTTGATCCTCAGCCCTGACCGACACAGCCAAGAACATGACCGAGCGCCGCGTGCCCTTCTCGCTGCTGCGGAGCCCTAGCTGGGAACCATTCCGGGACTGGTACCCGGCCCACAGCCGCCTCTTCGACCAAGCCTTCGGGGTGCCTCGGTTGCCCGATGAGTGGTCGCAGTGGTTCAGCACCGCTGCTTGGCCGGGCTACGTGCGCCCGCTGCCTGCCGCGACCGCCGAAGGACCCGCTGCAGTGACCCTGGCCGCGCCCCTGGCTGCACCCCTGGTTGCGCCCGCCTTCAGCCGTGCTCTCAACCGGCAGCTGAGCAGCGGCATTTCGGAGATCAGGCAGACTGCCGATCGCTGGCGCGTGTCCCTGGACGTCAACCACTTCGCTCCGGAGGAGCTCACGGTCAAGACCAAGGAAGGCGTGGTGGAGATCACCGGTGAGTCTCCCTTGTCCCCTACAAGGGAAGAAGCTGGCGGGCTGAGCGCCGTGGTGGCTGTAGGGGGCTGGACGGGGTTGGGGGTGTGAAACCAAGAGGGATGGGAGCCTGGAAAGTTAGAAATGAGCTCAGGGACCGGGAGGTCAGCACCGTTCTCCCTAGGCAGCTTCCCTTGCTGCGGAATCTAGGGCTCAGGTTGCTCCTAAGAGCCCTGTCGTCCTCGATGATAAGGACCAACAGCTGGGGATGTAGCTCCGGAAAGAGCCTTGCCTAGCCTACGGGAGGCCCTGAGTTCTACCCGCAGCAACGCACCTTCTGGAAGACCCCATTCCCAAATAAGGAAGTGCTGGGACTCCTGCCAGGGTCCCTAGTCCCAGCAGCGGAGGGGGCGTGCACACAACTCCGAGTGCGCCTGCGCTAGTGTCCAGCCTAGGTCAGATCCAAGGCCAGCGCCGCGGCCCCTTGCATCCCAAATCCCAGTAACCAACTTTCTGGAAAGTTTTAAGATTCCAGGCAGTCAGGTTTCTCGCCGCCCTCTGAATTGTGTGCTGACTTAGAGCCCCAGCCACTCCTTAGCAGGTGGTGGGGCCGGCTAGGACAGCAAAGGGTTGCCTCTGACCTCCTTCGGTCCCCACCCACAGGCAAGCACGAAGAAAGACAGGATGAACATGGCTACATCTCTCGGTGCTTTACCCGGAAATACACGTGAGTTCTGGTTCCTTGCATGGAGGGGTGGGGAAAAGCGGATCCAGGGAAGAGAGCAGAGGGCCCAGGGTCTGGAGGGATGTGTAACCCTTGTCCTGTTTTTGTTCGCGTCCAGGCTGCCTCCCGGTGTGGACCCCACCCTGGTGTCCTCTTCCCTGTCCCCTGAGGGCACACTTACCGTGGAGGCTCCGCTGCCCAAAACAGCCACACAGTCAGCGGAGATCACCATTCCCGTCACTTTCGAGGCCCGCGCCCAGATTGGGGGTCCGGAAGCTGCGAAGTCGGAATAGTCTGGAGCCAAGTAGAAGCCATCAGGCTGATGCCCATCCCCAGTAGCCATCACTGGCCACACCTCTCTGTCAATCTGTATGCTCTTTTGATACATGTACTTTCTGTTTTTCTCAAATAAAAGTTTGAAGCTACTGCTTGCCACCGGCTCAGCCCTGGTGTTTATGACAGGCTTGGGATGAATGCTCTCAATTGGAGCGTCATTTGGTGTCTTTGCCATGGGCTCAACCCCTTCCTGGGTCCAGCCTAACATTTCCGTAGGAAGATGGTAAAAAATGGTAATCTGGAGATTAAAATTTTACCAGGGTGGGGCTGGGCATGATGGCACATGTACCCAGTACCCAGAAGCTGATGCAGGAGCGTGGTGAATTTGAGGCCAGCCTGGGCTACAGAATGAGTTCCAGGTCACATACTTGCTGTCTCCAAAACAAAACAAAACAAAACAAACCAGTGGCATGGTGGTGCATACTTGTAAGTCCAGCATTCTGGAAATGAAGGAAGGAGGATCCGAAGTTCAAGGTTATTTGTGGCAACATAGCCAGTTTGGGGCCAGCCTGGGACACATGAAAAGGATGTCTCAAAAGTAAAATAATAGGGAGCTGGAGAGTTGGCTCAGTGGTTAAGAGCAGTGTCTTCCAGAGGACCCGGGTTCTATTCCCAGCACCCATATGGCAGCTCACACCTGTCTGTAACTCCAGTTTCAGGAGATCCAAGACCCTCACACAGACATACGTGCAGACAAAACACTAATGCTCTTAAAATAAAAATAAAATTTGCAAAGTAAAGCAGTAAAGAGTCAGGCAGATCTACCACTCTCCAGGTCCAAAGGAAACTCCTCTCCCCCAAATTCTGGCACCATTCCCCCTTATTAAAGGAACAGTTTTCTTGTCTGTGCTGCCTATTGGCGTATCAAAGTGCATGCTGGCTTCCAGGCTTCCTCAGTATTCCAAGAACCTGTGGCTCTTCTGAGCTCTTCTGGGCTCTTCTGGTCCTATCCTCCACCCTCAACTTCTCCAGCTTGTGGGCTTCCTTTCCTCCCTCTCTTGGTCCCCTCCCCTCTCTCTTGTTTTCCTCTCTTGATCTCCTTTGCCCATACTCTCTTTGTCTTTCTCTCTTCCTCTCCTTGCCCCCTCCTCTCATGGCTGGTTCCTATCTGCTGGTCATGTTCAATTTACCACTTTCTCTGTCTGCCCTGGGCTCTTCCAGATTCCTGGGCTGTACTCTCCCTCCTATCTACAATAAAAGCCTTCCCTCAATCATACCTTGCACTGGTCATACTCTCACTTTATATGTGTGTGTGTGTATATATATATATATATATATATATATATATATATATATATATATGTAGAAACATATATATAGTGCCAAAATCCTTACTTTATATACTAGTTCGCACTTAGAAGGCATAGGCAGGCAAGTGCCGGGGGATGGATCAAAAGTTCAAAGTGACTCTCGGCTATAGAGCAAGTTCAAAACCAATGTGTTTTGAGGCTCTGTCAATACAGCAACAACAAAATAAACAAATAAAAATTAAAAATGTTATCAAAAGCAGCAATATCCAAGGGTTGAGTGTAGAGAAGGAGGGTCCTAGAGAAGGTACGGGGGTGTGGCAATTGCAGGCCAATTCCTGAGGTAATGGACCAGTCAGCCCACACCCTCCTGTGCAGATGCCTGCAGAATAGAACCTGGTCTCTGAGCTCTTAAGCAGAGAATGTGGACTGTGTTTGACGTTTGGTCAAGATTGACAGTGATCCTAGTATCTGCTTGCTCTGGAGAGCTTGCCTTGACTAGCCCAGGTTAAAGCGATTCCACAGACAAAGCTCCACTCTTGTTTGCTTTGTTCTCTCTCTATCCATCATCCTCCAGGAGGCCCAAGGGGAGATTTAAGGGGCCCTAGGGAGCTCTGGAGCCTAGTGTCACATAATCTAAAGAACTGGTTTCTGGAGGAATTGCTCATGGTCTGCTCTTCCAGAGGATCTGATTTCAGTTCTCTGCACCCATATCAGTAGCTCACAATCTTCCGTAACTCTGGCTCCAGGGAAATGTATGCCTCTGGCCTCTGAAAGCACCGCATGCTTATGCATGTGTGTGTGTGTGTGCACGTGCACACACACACACACGGAATTTTTAAAAGTCTTAGAAGAAGAAGGAGGAGGGAAGGAAGAATTAGAATTCCAGAGAAGCAGCCAGGTGTGGCCATACAGGTCTGTAATCCTAGCATTCAGGAGTCAGAGGCACCGGGCTAGCCTGAGCAACATAGTAAGACCTGTCTCAAAAAAGCCCAAACCAATTCTGGCAAGATGGTCCAGAAGGTAAAGACGCTTGCTGCCAAGCCTGATGACTTGAATTCAGTCCTCTAAATCCCACCTAGTAGAAGAAAATCTACTCCCCAGAACTGTCCTCTGACCTTCACACGCCCACCGTAGCACACTCACACTCATGCCCACACATGTACACAAGCACGCAAAGTAAGTGAACAAAAAATAATAATATAAGAAAAGAGCCAGCTTAGGTTTAGTATGTAGGTCAGTGTCAGAGTGCTGGCCAAGCACGTGTGGAAGCCTGGGTTCCAGCCCCAGCACCACATGAATGGGGAAGATGATGCACATGTTTGATATCAGCACTGCCAGGCCAGGTTCAGGAGTTCAATGCCAGCCTCAGCTACCAAGCGAGTTAGACGTCATCTTGAGCTGTACAAAACCGTCTCAAAAAGAAGAGACCAGAGGTGTGTGTAATGGTGCAGACCTGTAATCCTGTGCCTGGAAGGCAAAGACAGGAGGACCTTGAGCCCAAGGCCAGCCTGGGGACCACTGTGACGCTCTTAGGAAAAATGAAGGGCAGGGGTGACGCTGAGCAGTTAAATGCTTGCCGTGCAAGCATGAGGACCAGAGTTCAGATCTCTAGAATCCACACAAATGCCTGAGTCCATCTGTAATTCCAGCCTTGGAAGGTGGAGTTAGGGGACTTTCATGTCTAGCCAATCTAGTTTGGAAGACCAGCCCCTTCCGGAGCTCTGGGTTTGATTAAGCAATGTCTCAATGACTAAGGTAGAAGCAAAGGAGAATGGTACCCAGCCTCAATCTTGGGCCTCCATATGTGCACACGGCTAACATGCATTCACACCAACATGTACAATTGCCCTCAGATGTGTACTACACACACACACACACACACACACACACACACACACACACACACACCCCTTCCTAAAGCCACAGTCCTGCTCTCCCAGGGCCCATGGGAGAAGCCGTTTCCTGCAGGGACCTAACTGGCACACCCTGTCCCCTGCCACCACCAACTCCCCCACTCTCTCAGCTTCTTCACAATGTAAGCTCCTCTGCGGGGCAGCTCCTGGATTGGAACACCCGGAGCAGGCATGCAGCCAGGACAGGTCCTGGCAGAAGGAATCATTCTGGTCCAGCTGGCAGTACCAGTCTGAGCCCGTCACTCAGAAGTCTGCCCCACCTTCTTACCGCTTCCACTCACTGGCTGGGGCTGTTCAGCTCAGGTCCATCTTGAGGTCCTAAACAGCCTCACTTTGTGTAAGACATCTCTCCGCCAGTTGTCTCCACTTGCGCAGGACAGAGCCTAGAGAACCAGGCTGGCTAGGTCCCAGGCTGGGTCTGCGGGCCAGCTGTCTTGTGGCTGGCACTAAGGATGGCCTGGCTTGCAGAGGTGTGACTGCATCAGAGATGGCTATAGCAAGGCTGCCCTGAGGTGCCCTTGCCTCAGATAACTCTGCAGTGAGGTAGGTCACTCCCGCTTAACAACGGGGTACACAGAGAGAAACAACGTGGTACAGCAAGACTCAAAGAAATGACAGACTTGCTGGAGGGGTGTGGCCAGAGACAGGAAGACAGATTAGCCCAGGTTCAGAAGTAAGGCAACTCAAGAGGAAAGGGTTCTGTAGTTTGAAATACAGATATATAGATATAGAGATAGAGATATAATATATGTAGATATAGATATATGTATAGATATATAAATTTATGTGTATATATTTATTTTATGTGTATACATGTTATAGATAGTTGACTTTTTTTTGAGAGAGAGTTTCCCTGTGTAGCCCTGGCTATCCTGAAACTCACTCTGTAGACCAGGTTAGTCTCAAACTCACAGAGATCCACCTGCCTCTGCCTCCCAGATGCTGGGAATAACCACAACCATCCTGTTACAGATATTTGATTAAGCCTGCATGCACGTATGCGCACCACAAGCATGCCTGGTGCATCGGAGGCCAGAAGAGAACATCAGATCCCCTGGAACTGGAGCTGGAGACGGTTGTGAGCCACTGGCTGTCCTGAAACTCACTTTGTAGACCAGGCTGGCCTTGGACCCACAGAGAACCACCTGCCTCTGCCTCTTGAGTACTGGGATTAAAGACGTGCGCCACCTCTGCTGGTCTGGTTGCAACAAGCACTCTTACACTCTTAACCACCTCTCCAGCCCCTAGATATAATCTTTAAAGTGTTTGCACACAGCACACACATTTTTCAAAAGAACAAGAAGAATTAGTCTCAGCGATGTTGTAATCGCTGTCTTTGGGCAGCAGCTTCAATGTTTTCTGCTCCCAAGAGGCGTTTATCTGGAAAATGTGCTACCATGGAGATGAAGACTTAGATAGAATGGGGAAGCAGAGACTGAATTTTCTTGGTAATTGACTGGTGTACCTCTGGCCTTCCCGAGGCTGGAGGTGGAGTTATAAGGCTCTTGCAGGATGACCTTGATCCTGTGGGAATTCTATCACATTGCCTCTTTACCAGCTCTGCCATAGCTCCCGGGTCTAACATTGCCTTAGAAACACTATGTCCCTCCACCCCCCAGTTTGCCAGAAAGATCATGGACGTTCAGACCCTGAGAGCTTCCCAAAAGCAGCCCACGATCTTTCTAATCAAGAAGTGCATTCTGCTGGGAGAAACTGACAAGAAGACCCTCCCTTGGTACAAGAACATTAGTCCAGGATTTAAAAAGTCCAAGGAGGCCATCAAGGGCACCTACATAGACAAGAAAAGCCCCTTTCACTGATAACATTTTCATCAGAGGTCCGATCTTGTCTGGTGTAGTGACCGGTGTAGTAACCAAGATGAAGATGCAGAGGACCTTTGTCATTCTCTGGCACCATCTCTATCTACTACACCTGAAAATCCAGGTGCTTTGAGAATCACCACGAGAACATGTCTGTGCAGCTGTCCTTCCTCCCCCTCTTCTCCCCCCCCCCCCCCGTTTCAGGGATGTACAGACCAGTGACATTTTCACCATGGAGAGGGCAGGCCCCTGAGCGAGCAAGACAGTGTGCTCAAGGTCATCAAGGCTGCTGGCACCAATAAGTTCCAAAAGTTCTGGGAGGACTCTGGCCAACTCCCTAGAGCAAATAGTTACTTTCCAACTTAAAAAAGAAAAGAAAAGAAACACTATCTCCATCCGCATTACTTTTGTTACAAATCTAACAGGGGGTGGGGGAGGGGGCTTCTGGGAATTTAGGCCCACTTTTTTTAAAGTTTTACAGAACAAAACTTGATTAAGCAAATGATGACAATAAAGGAGAAATGGTGGGGGAGGGGCGATCCCGTCTCTGTCTCCCTGAGCCTCTATGCACACTTCCACAGACCACCCAGGGCAGCAGCAGCCATACAGCTACTGAGTAGTCAACTGCTGTGACCAGGGTCAACAGGAGACAAGGCTAGCCGGTTGGTGGTGGCACACGCCTTTCATCCCAGCACTCTGGAGGCAGAGGCAGGTGGATCTCTGTGAGGTCGAGGCCAGCCTGGTCTACAGAGCCAGTTCCAGGACAGTCAGAACTACAATCTGACCTGAAAAACAAAATCAAAAAACAGGACAAAAAACAAAAAAACAGGGAGGAAGGGGCTGGAGAGATGGCTCAGAGGTTAAGAGCACTGACTGCTCTTCCAGAGGTCCTGAGTTCAATTCCCAGCAACCACATGGTGGCTCACAGCCATCTGTAATGAGATCTGGTGCCCTCTTCTGGCCTGTAAGCATACATACAGACAGAATACTGTATAGATAATAAATAAATAAATCTTAAAAAAAAAACAGGGGGGAAGAAGAAGAGGAGGAGAAGGAGGAAGAAGAAGAAGAGGAAGAGGAGGAGGAGGAGACAAGGCCAAGGTCACACTTTGATCTTGCCTCAGCTTCATAAATTCTTAGAATGTGCATAGTCCAGGGTTCAGTCTACATCAGCTTCTGTTGGCCGTTATGGAAGGAGAAAAGAGAGAGAGATTGTCTCCAAGTCCTGGCTGGGCATCTGAACAGAGAGAGGGCGCTTCCATCTCAGACCTCAGTGAGATCCCCAGATTCCATGCCCAGAGGCTTTGTCTCACCATAGAAGTAGAGTTTGTGTCAGGGCGAGTCCCATGACCTTCCCAGAGTGCAGCATGAGAGTCTAGAGATGGTAAGATCTCCAGCATCTGGTGTTTCTTTCTCCTGCACCTGGAGGCGGGACTGCTGGGATGTCTCTGGGGGCCTCAGCTGACGTCAGCTGTACCAAGCTTTAGGGGCCTAGGGGTGGCAGAAGGGGACAGTTCAGTCTCTCCAAAAAGCTAAAGAATCCTGCTTGGGGACACCCTAAGACCAGCTAGATTCTGAAGGGGTTCCCACATCCCGACAGGCAAGCTACCTAGGTTGAGAGAAAAGAGCAAAAGGCTCTGTTACGAGACGGCTCCCTCCACCAGGACCCCTCAACATCCAGGTCCTGAGGGGCCAGGTGCTGTTCCAGCTCAGCCAGGAGCAGAGATTTTGTAGGCACTTTACTTCTCACTTCTGCTGACCTCCGATTGCTGCCGCTGACAAACCGGTAAGCGCCATGTTTAAAATTCTCCACAGGCAACCTGGCTCCTCCACCTCAGGATCTTGGCCCCCGCCCTCTCTCAGGAGGAGTCCACACCCATCTTGTCAAGCTCTGTCATTCTTCAGACCCAGAGAATTGTGCGGTCCTCCTGCTCTTTCCAATGCTGTCAGCATTTCAAATTCTATGATAGAGCCTATGGTGGCTGCTATCGTGAGTCTCCGTGAGCCTAAAGCCAACTCCTTCACCACCTTTGGTGCACAGGCCCATATGGCCTTATTTTGGTATTGTTATTATTATTGGTTGGTTGGTTTTCTGTCTTATTGTGACAGGGTCTTTCTGTATAGTTCAGGCTGACCTTGTACTCACAGACATCCCCTTGCCTCTGCTTCCCAAGTGCTAGGATTAAATGTATGCTGCATCTTCACCCACCTGTTATTTGAAATTATTGCATGTATTTGCCTCCTTAGCCCAGTAGGTGCCCATCAGTCTTATAATTAGTATGAGTATGTGTGTGTGGGTGGGGGGTGCATGTAAATGCAGTACCCACAAAGTCCAGAAGAGGGTGTTGAATCCCCAGGAGCTGAAATTACAGGTGGTTTGAGCCATCCAAAATAGGAGCTGGGAACTGGACTAGGTTTCTCTCCAAGAGCAGTATATACTTTTGTTTTCAAGACAGGGTTTCTTGGTGTATCTTTTTTTTTTAAATATTTATTTATTTATTTATTATGTATACAATGTTCTGTCTGTGTGTATGTCTGCAGGCCAGAAGAGGGCACCAGACGTCATTACAGATGGTTGTGGGCCACCATGTGGTTACTGGGAATTGAACTCAGGACCTTTGGAAGAGCAGGCAATGTTCTCAACCGCTGAGCCATCTCTCCAGCCCCCTCTTGGTGTATCTTTGACTGTCCTGGAACCCACTCTGTAGACCAGGCTAGCCTTGAACTCAGAGTTCTGCCTGCCTCTGCATCCAAAGTGCTAGGATTAAAGGATTAAATGCATGTGCCACCATGCCTGATTTTTTAAAAAGATTTATTTATTTCACTTATAGATGAGTGCTCTATCTGCATATATGACTTTATGCCAGAAGAGGGCATCAGATTCCATTACAGCAACTGCATGGTTGTGAGCCACCCTGTGGTTGCTGGGGATTGAACTCAGGACCTCTGGAAGAGCAGTCAGTGCTCTTAATTGCTCAGCCCTCCCCCTTATTATACTTGGTTTGGTTTGGTTTTGTGGCTGGAGAGACAGCCGTGGGTGCTGGGAACCAAACTTATTTTTTTGGTTGTGAGCCTAGCCTTTAATGGCTGAGCCATCTCTCCAACCCTATATTTTGTTTATTTTGTATATGTATGTGGGAGAGCAATGCCACAGTACATGTATAAACTCCAGAGGAAAATGTTCAGAAATCAGTTCTCTGCTTCCACCACGTGTGTCCTGGGTTGCCGAGCTGGGCAGCAAGCCCCCTTACCAGCTGAGCCAGCTCACCCTAGCTTCAGGTTCTATTTTGAGACAGGGGCCTGTGTTCCCGGGGTGCCCTCGAACTCACGATGTAGCTGAGGATGATCTTGAACTTCTGATTCTCTTGCCTCTACTTCTTGGTTGTTGGGATGATAGGCATGAACTACTATGCCTGGTTTACGCAGGGCCGGTGGTAGGACTCTAGGCAAGCACTCTACCAGCTGAGTTACAGCTTTAACCTCTTTGTTGTTTGTGGTGTCTGTGTGTGTGTGTGTGTGTGTCTGTAGGCACATGTGTCTACACTCAGGCATATTACATTATGACACCTGTGTATTGGTCAGAGGATAACCTGTGGGCTTGGTTCTCTCCTTCCATCACGTGGATCCCCGGCATCCAAGCTCAGGTCCTTGGGTTCAGCAGAAAGCACCCAGAAGCGGCATCTCTCTACGTACCCAGCCTATATCTTTTGTTCCTTTGTTTTGTTAAATGCTATTTATTTATTTATTTTATGTACATGAGTGACCTGTCTTCATACACACCAGAAGAGGGATTGTTGTGATGGCTACAGATGGCTGTGAGCCACCACGTGGCTGCTGGGAATTGAACTCAGAACCTCTCTGGAAGAGCAGCTAGTGTTCTTCACCACTGAGCCATCTCTTCAGCCCCCCCCCCAATTCCTTTGTTTTTTGAAACTGGTTCTCACATAGCCCATGCTGGTTTTCAACCACTGTGCTGAGGAGAGACGATATTTCTGTCTCTACCTCTTGAATGCTGGGATCATAGACTTTTGACAGTTTTGAAGATCATGGGGCCTTAGGAAGTAGAGCCTAGATGGTAGACCCAGGTCTCTTCCAGGCAGGCCTTTGAAGATCACAGCCCACTCTTAGCTCTGTCCATACTCTCTCTTCTCCTCAGTCTGGCAACGTGTGAACACCAGCTACCTCGCACAACCACAAGCATGCCAGGAAGGTTATGGTGGGTCACACAGTCCAGAAACCATGAGTTAAAGTCACCCTTTCTTCCTTAAGTTATTTTTCTGAGTGTCTTTGTCACAGGGACACAAAAGCAGCTAATGCAGTATTCTCTGGTCCCAGGCCGAGGGTGGCAGGTCTAGCTTCCTTGTGGTTTCATGTTCCTATAGCCATTGCTCAAATTTCACTGTCTCTGGGTCTCCCAGGGATCCATGGGGCACCCAAGTGATCCTCAGTCCCAGGCTAATACATGGTCCTGAACTTTTCTTTTCCTTTTTTGTTTGTTTTGTTTGTATTTTTGTTTTTAGTTTTGTTTTTTGAGACAGGGTTTCTCTGTGTAGCACTGACTGTCCTGGAACTCACTTTGTAAACCATACTGGCCTCAGACTCATGGAGTTCCACCTGCCTCTGACTCCCAAGTGCTGGGATTAAAGGTATGAGCCACCACTGCCAGGCAGGTCCTGTACTTTTCTATGCCTCTCCTAGTGGTAACATTTGCCCTCCAATCGGGTCCAAGCAGGTCCTCTGGGACCTGTTGTCCAAATCCATGCTCTTGATGGGGCAGGTGAAGGAAACAACGTAAAAAGAAAATATAGAAATGTAGATTCCAGAAATAAAAATGCAGAAATAAAGCAATCCAGAGTTGTCAGCCTAGGAGCGTGAGAGCAGACTGTCAGCAGCTTTCTCAGCAGCTTAGGGATTAACTACTGACAGTGGGTTACTCCGCTTTACAACCAATAGCTCTGTCTGCAAGGCTGAAGCCGCCTCTATAAACTGAGGATCCCTCTGCAAACTGAGGCTCAGCTTTTAGATGCCCCCCCCCAGCCATTCACGACCAGCAATTGATGTGAACTGAGTTAGCTTTTAAATGACGGGATGTACCTGACTTTTTGGTTGTGCATTGTCCCATACCCTTCCCTGCTATGCGAAACTGGCAGTATCAGGGGAGTGTAGAGCTTTGGTAAACACCCTCTCAGGGAGTACCAGGGAAAAACAATGGACTAAACACAAACACTAGTTTAACGGAAAAACTCTGGAAATGAAAAATGTAAAAAAAAAAAAAGGCAATTTTTATCTAAGTTTTACCTTAAGATTGTAAAAATTCCAGGGGCTGGAGAGATGGCTCAGAGGTTAAGAGAACTGACTGCTGTTCTGGAGGCCCTGAGTTCAATTCCCAGCAACTACATGGTGGCTCACAACCATCTATAATGAGATCTGGCACCCAGAACACTATATACATAATAAATAAAAAAGAAAAAAAAGATTGTAAAAATTCCTTTGTTCATGCCTAATGCTTGTTGCTTCTTGTTATAAAAAGGGGAAGTCAGAAACCGTCCTTTGTCACAGCCTTACAAGTCCATCTCTGGCTGTGTTCTCAGCTAGCTGATAGGTTTTTTTGTGCCCCATGGAGATTTATTTTTTAAATTTTTTTTTCCTGGAATAAAGTTTTCTCCTGGTTTAATAGACTTTGGTGGTCTGTCCCCTATCTTTGTGTGACCCCTGTAGACCCAATGCTGTCTGCTTCTGCCTCCCAAATGCTGGGATTAAAGGCCTGTGTCACTACACCTGGTCTCTTTTCTTTCATAAATATATATTTTTTTCTTTTTTTTTTCCCAAGCTATTCTGTCCCCATTTTGGCCATGGTTTAATTGGGAAAGGTCTCCTCCCATAGGCAAACGTGTTTAAACACTTGGTCCTCAGCAGGTGGCGCTGTTTGGGCAACTTTGAGGAGCAGGGAGCTTGCTGCAGGAGACATGCTCCCAGGTTCAGGCCCACTGAGTTCAATTTTCTGACCTCTGTCACGTTGTTAGTCCCTTGCAAAGGTAGAAATCAAGCCGGTTGGAATCAATACTGACCTCCCCTCTAAGTTTGTCTCTTCTCTGGGCTCTCCTTGATCCAGTTCAGCTCTCTATCCAGCCTGGGCCTCCTCTGAACTCTTGTTTATCTCATTCTATCCCTCTCTGACCCACTTACTTAACTCTGTCCCACACTGTCCCAGCTTGTGACATCACTCTCCCTCTTTTTTGATGCTGTTCACTTGTTTGTTTATTGGACTTTTAAAAACTAATAGACTTGATTTAATATATTCATTTATAGATAGATAGATACATAGATAGATAGATAGATACATAGATACATAGATAGATACATAGATAGATAGATACATAGATACATAGATAGATACATAGATGGATGGATGGATGGATGGATGGATGGATGGATGGATGGATGGATGGGATTCCCGAAGCCCAGGCTGGCCTCCAATTTGATATGTAGCCGGGAGTATGACCCTGAACTTCTAATCCTCCTGCTTCTGCCTGCTGAGCTTAGGAATTACAAGTTCACATCATCTTCCCTGTTTTCTGCAGTGCTGAAGATGGGAGCCAGGGCTTTGTGCATGCTAGGCTCTGTTTCTGCTTACCAACTGTAGGGATTACAGATGTGTGCCACCTTCCAGGAACAAGCACCCTTTTAGCATCCCAGCCTCAGGCCTTGAACCCTGCTGGTATCTGAATTTGAGGGGCACAGGCAAAGAAGCCAAGATAAGCAAGACGGTGGTGGTGCACGCTTTTAATCCCAGCTCTCGGAAGGCAGAGGCAGGCAGAACTCTGTGAGTTCGAGGCCAGCCTGGCCTACAGAGCAAGGTCCAGGACAGCTGAGGCTACCCAGGGAAACCCTGTCTGGAAAATCAACAACAATAACAACAAAGAAATCAAAACAGCCACTCTCTGGGTGAAAGGAGGAAAGTTCATTCCAAACTGCCCAGGCTGTCTCTTGGGAAAGCAGAGAGAATTGGGGCTGGGGGTAGAATCTTCATGGTTATGGGAGAATGGAAAGAAGGGAGCCTTGAGCTGGGTGGGCGCTTTGAAGTATATAACAAGTACTTGTGAGTAAGGTCTGGGGGAGCTTGCAGGCTAACATGGACCTTGTACGCTGGCATAGGCACCCTGGGCATGTGCTAATGGAAGAGCAATATGTCCCTAGTTTCTTTCGGGCCAGACAGTGTCCACACAGGTTGATCTTTCATTGGTGTCCTGAAGTCCCAGAGCCATGGCCTCAGGGAAGGAGGAAGTGAGCTTTGGGGGAAAGTCCCTGATCCTCAGAAGGTAAGCAAATTCAGGGCTGAGCAAGTCATATCCAGGGAAGAAGCTCACCTTCATCAGGCTTTGAGACAGCCCTGAATGATGCTCATATCCCTAGTTCCCTGCCACCAGAAGTCCCCAGATGCTTGCCCAGACATTCCACAGTACCCAGGGGATCTCTACCCGGCTTCTAAGGTCTATCAGACTAGAGAAGAAATGGGATCCAAAAGGCCCAGTTTTAGGGTCTGGGAAGACAGCCCAGTTGATGAAGAGCTTGCCTAGCAAGCATGGAAACCTGAGTTCGATCCCTTCTGGGGGATTTTATTCATGTAAAAATCCTGGGCATGGTGGAACATGCTTGTAATCCTGTTCCAATGAGGCAGAAATAGCGGATTCCAGAAACTCACTGGCAGCCAACCTAGCTTAATCAGTAAATTCTAGACCAATGAGGGAACCTGCTTCAAAGGAAGCAGACGGGGCCATTTCTGTACCCTAACACTGTCCTCTGACCTCCACATACAGGAATGCGCCCATATGGGACGAAACGGGGAGAGAAAGAGAGAGGGAGGGAGACAGAAAGAGAGAGATCTTTAGTATTTTAAAGGAGTTCCTGGCAGGCGGATCTCTGTGAGTTTGAGGCCAGCCTGGTCTACGGAACAAGTTCCAAGACAGCCAAGGCTACACAGAGAAACCCTCTTTGGTCTTAGAAAAGTCTCTGCGGTGAGACTGGCTGTGCTCAAGCCTCCTGGCTGCCGGCCCATTCTGTTACCACACGTCTAGCAGCCACATCTGGATTCTAGGCCTTTGGCCTTCCCTGGTGCATCTTCTGGACAAGAATTGTTGATTACTGTGTCTAATGCTGCTCCGAGCCGGCACCTGTTAGCTGTCTATCATTCACCAGCAATGCTAGGCCACTAAGAGGCAGCAGAGGACCATTCTTGTACTTGTGAGCATTTGAGACAAACTGCCTGGAATCAAATCTCTCAGATCTGGCCACTTTTGGTGCATATATTAAAATCAATTTCTTCTTCTTCTTCTCCTTCTTCTTTCAAGACAAGGTTTCTCTGTTTAGCCTTGGCTGTCCTGGAACTCACTTTGTAGACCAGGCTGGCCTCGAACTCATACATATCCACCTACCACTGCCTCCTGAGTATCGTTAATTCATTTTTAATTATGTGTGTATGTGTCTGCGTTTAAGCACAGGCATGTAAGTGCAGGTATCAGAAGAACCAGAGACACTGAGTTCTCTGGAGCTGGAGTTACAGATATTTGTGAGCCACCCAACATGGAAGCTGGGAACTGAGCTCAGGCCCTCTTCAACAGCAGGGTACATTCTTAAAAGATGGGCCAATGCCCCAGCCCTAGTGTTTTAGTTTTTGGGTTTGTTATTTGATTTTTGCTTTTGTTTTGGGTATTGGTTTTGTTTTTTCAAGACAAGGTTTCTCTGTGTAGCTCTGACTGTCTTAGAACTCACTATTAGACCAGGCTGGCCTCAAATAAAAAAAGTAATCCACCTGTCTCTGCCTCCTGAGTGCTGTGATTAAAGGCATGCAACCACCACCTCTTTTAAAAATGATTTTTTAATTGTATCTATGTGTGGGTATGTGCACATGAGTGCAGGTGCCTGCAGAGGCCAGAAGAGGGCGCTGGATCCCCTGGAGCTGGAGTTACAAGTAATTTTGAGTCACCAGAGGTGGGTATTGGAAACTGAATTTCACTAGAGCAATGCAAACTTTTAACTATTTTGCCATCCAGCACCCCATGCCTTCCCATCTTTATTTGGTTGTTTTTTTGAGACAGGGTTCTCTATGTAGTCCTAGTAGTCCTGGAATTCACTATGTAGACCAGGTTGGTCTTGAACTCAAAGATCCACCTGCTTCTGCCTTCCAAGAGCTGGGATTAAAGGCATGCACCACCACCGCCCAGCTTCAGCTACCCCTCCCCCCCTTTTAAAAACAGGGTCTCAGCCAGTGGTGGTGGGACATTCCTGGAGAAAGAGACAGACAGATCTCTGAGTTTGAGGCCAGCTCAGTTAATAGATTAAGTTTCAGGACAGACAGGCCTACACGGAGAAACTCTGTCTCAAAAAACAAAATAACAATAATAACAAAACCCCCCCAAAAAACACACAGGGTCTCATGCAGTCCAATCTTGAACTTGCTATGTAACCTAGAATGATTCTGTATTCCTAATCTTCCTGCCTCCAATATTACAGGCATGCTTCACAGGAGACTTATGTGGGGGTGGAGTCAAGGGCTTTGTGAGGACTAGGCAAGCATTATACTAACTGGGATACCTGTCTTTGTTTCAAGTTGGCTTTGAACCCTTGATCCTCCTGCCACAACCTCCCAAATACTGGGATTAGAAGTGTACCCGACCTGTTGCGAAGTGGTGGTGTACACCCTTAGTCTTTAGTCCCAGCACTTAGGAGACAGAGGCAGTTTTAGGACAATCAGGGCTACACAGAGAAGCCCTATATCAAATACAAACAAATAAACAAACAAAAAGACCACACTCATCTTCTTTTATCATTTTTGTGGTGCTGGAGGTTGAACCCATGTTAGTGTGTGCACTCCAACTAAGCTGAGTCCCTGGATTAACAGTAGGAAGCCAGGGGGTTCCAGGTATTTGATTCTGTGGCACTGGGAATGGAACCTAGAACCTTACTTATGCTAGGGAAGTACTCTACCACTAAGCCACACCCCCAGCCCCTCACTGGGAGATTCTAGACAGGTGCTCTACCACTAAGCCACACCCCCAGCCCCTCACTGGGAGATTCTAGACAGGTGCTCTACCACTAAGCCACACCCCCAGCCCCTCACTGGGAGATTCTAGGCAGGTGCTCTACCACTGAGCCACACCCCAGCCCCTCACTGGGGGATTCTAGGAAGGGGCTCTACCACTGAGCCACACCCCAGCCCCTCACTGGGGGATTCTAAGCAGGGGCTCTACCACTGAGCCACACCCCAGCCCCTCACTGGGGGATTCTAGGCAGGGGCTCTACCACTGAGCCACACCCCAGCCCCTCACTGGGGGATTCTAAGCAGGGGCTCTACCACTGAGCCACACCCCAGCCCCTCACTGGGGGATTCTAGGCAGGGGCTCTACCACTGAGCCATACCCCTAGCTCCTCACTGGGGGATTCTAGGCAAGAGGTCTACTTACCCTGAGCTAATCTAATCCCCCTTTTCCCTACCCATTCTTATTTCAAGACAGGATCTCATTAAGTTGCCCAGGCTGGACTTCAACTTGCCATCCTCTTGTCTCAGCACCCACATATGCCAACCGCACCCCTGGAGCTGGGATTATAAACCTGAGCCATGAGCAGAACTTGCTAGTCAGCTTTGTTTGTTTTTTGAGGCAGGGTTTCTCTGTGTATCCCTGACTGCCCTGGAAATAGCTATGTAGACCCGGCTGGCCTCGAACTCACTGAGATCTGCCTGGCTCTGCTTCCTGAGTGCTGGGATAAAAGGCATGGGCCAGGGCTGGAGAGATGGCTCAGTGGTTAAGAGCATTGCCTGCTCTTCCAAAGGTCCTGAGTTCAATTTCCAGCAACCACATGGTGGCTCACAACCATCTGTAATGAGGTCTGGTGCCCTGTTCTGGCCTGCAGATATGCACACAGACAGAATATTGTATACATAATAAATAAATAAATATTTTTTTTTAAAAAGGCATGGGCCATCACCGCCTAGCCTCATTTCCCTAATTTTATGTTAGGAGGTGACAAGGGAGGGACCTTCAACCCTTTCTTCATCTGACCTCGTTGCAAGCTGATTCCTAACTGGCCACCATTCATTTAAAGCTGTAAATGTCTGACCAGGGCTGACAGGTAGGCTGGGAGCCTTGTATACTAAAGAGAAGGGACTGAGGTCCTCAGGACTTCGGCTGTGTGGCCCACGCCCACCTTAGTGCACTGTCAAAGGACCAGCGTGGGAGGGGATGAAAATGGACAGATTCGCCACCCACCTTTGAGCCCTCCCAAAGAGCATGTGGACTGGCGTGCAAATATACTGAGCCCTGCTTCTCCACTTTATGACACAGGTACAGTGTAGGCCTCTTGGGTGGTTTCCAGACGGTAACCTGGAGCTGAGGAACAGTGGCAAGCTTTTAGAGGCCGGAGAGAAGTTCGTTCCTATGGCAACCCTGACAGCAAGAACCACCTGGAGCCTGATGCCCCATCCTCCAGGGACAACCCCCGTGAAGGTTCTTATGCCCTAAAAAAGCCCAGAGCAGATTATTCCGTAAAGACCGCAAAGGCGGAAACGGAGGGGAGAAAAGAGGACCCGAAAGCCGGGATAAGCTCCCGCCATAGCGCTTTGGCCGGCTCAGCAGGCAGATTCCAAAGCAGGGATGGAGCCCCAGCAACAGGCCGGCCATTGGCACGGAGGCAAAATGCTGGTTTGTGATTGGTTCTTGCCACGGGCAGGACGGAAGATCTCCTGGCGGGGTGGGGCGTGACTGAGCCGTGGCCCCGCCTAGCTCACATCCGGGTACCTGGGCATCTCGAAATGGCCAGAGATGTGGTAGTGGTCACTCTAGGATGGCTTGCTTTCCTGTGGGCACACGCAGGTAGCACAATCCTTCGTCTGAAGTCCAGATGTTTAGGGAGGGGTGTGGGTACTCCGACACTCGGGAATGGAGATCTCTGATTGGCGGGGCTCGAGGTCGCTACTGCCATCAGGGTCCTTAAGCAGGTACCCGCACTAACAGGGACAGCTGCAGAACTGGCAGTGTCCACCAGGAGGGGGCAGAGGACGATGGTGCTGGAGTCCCTGAAGAGTTATAGGGACTTGGGCCAGAAAGACTCCTGAATCCCAAGCACCCCTCCCCTTCCAACCCTTGCATTCAGCCTCATTGTAACCAGGTAAAATAGTTCAGGGTCAGGCCAGTTAACACTGTTGCTTCCTTAGTCTGTGTGTGTGAGAGAGAGAGAGACAGACAGACGGAGACAGAGCGGTCTAATTGTGTGTGTATATACGTGTGTGTGTGTGTGTGTGTGTATCAAGAGAGAGGGAGAGGGTGTATTATATAGCTATGGGTGACCTGGCTTCGAACTCACAGCACTCCTTACCTCCTCCTTCAGAGACTACAGATGAATGACTCCTCCCAGGGACTGGCAGGGCTTGCTTTTTGTTTGTTTGGGTTTTTTGAGAGGAGGTCACATGCAAGCCAGGCTAGTCTCAAATTTACAGAAGCTGGCTTGAACTCCAGGTCTTCCTCTCTACCCCCCAGCCCTCCCCCCCCCACATTACTTTGTACCTCATCTTTTCATTTTATTTCCGAGACCGGCTTCATGGAATCCAGGCTAGTCTTGAACATATCCTTGCAATTTCAAAAAAAGATTTTGTGGGGGTGCATGTACATAGGCATAGGCGGAGGCCGGAAGTGGGTGCTGGACTCTCTTCTGTCACTTCCTACCTATTCCTGAGCCTGGGATCTGAATTTCCTCAGCGAGCCTGGAAGCCTGCAAGCTCCAGGTCACCTGGCTTGCCAAGTGGATGCTGGGTCCTGGTAAACGCACATGGAGCGCTCTTGACAAAGGGGCCACAACCCCAGCCCTCAACCTTGAACTGATCCTCAGACCTCCCAGAGTGCTGGGGTTTCAGGTGTGCCCCACACCTGGTTTAAGCCGTCCTGAGGATGGAATGCAGGACTCCGTGCATGTTAAGCACTCTACCAACTGGGCTCCAGCCCATGTTCTGTTATTTTATACTTACCTGACTTGGTTTCGTCCATGACCACTAGGCTTTGGCTCATGTTTTTAATCCCAGTGCTTGGGAGGCAGTGAGGGTGGGGGGCATGGCGCTGTGAGTTTCCAGACCAGCATGGTCCGCATAGTGAGACCCTGTCTTGCATGGCTCCTCTTGCTTCTTCCCCAGCAGTAGGGCATGGCATGGTGGGAATTTGGACATTTAGGGTGATAATATTCAAGGACTGACCTAAAATGCTTATAGACCGTTGGAACTTTCTTATGGGTTTACCTAGCTGTTGGTTGCTAAATCTGTCTTGACCCTAATTCACCGATTCAGGGCCAGGTAAAGATTTCTCGGGCTGGAGAGACGGCTCAGCGGTTAAGAGCACTGACTGCTCTTCCACAGGTCCTGAGTTCAATTCCCTCCTGAGTTCAATTCCCAGCAACCACATGGTGGCTCACAACCGCCTATAATGAGATCTGGTGCCCTCTTCTGGCCTACAGACAGGATACTGTATAAATAAATAAATCTTTAGGAAAAAAAAAAGATTTCTTTCTCACTGTTCCATTACCCCTGCCTTACTCAGCACGAGAAGGGGTGGCAGTATTTCCAGCAATCAGCATTGCAGGACGAGGTGGGCAGTCTTCCATTGCAAACAAAACCCCTTCTTTTTTCCTGGTTCTTTGGAGACAGGGTTTCTCTATGTAGCCCTGACTGACTGACCAGGAACTTGCTCTGTAGACCAGGCTGGCCTTGAACTCAGAAATCTGCCTGCCTCTGCTGCGATTAAAGGTGTGTGCCACCACTCAGCTGGCAACACTTCTAACCAGTATGGAAAAAGTACCTTTAGAAAGTACTACTGTTCTGATAATCCTCATGAGATCCAAACAGCTGACAGTCCTCCAACTAAGAACACTAGGTAATAGCTTGGTGGTGATCCCCCATCAAGGGATCACTCAGCCAAAGCACTTGTCTAGCATTCACTAGCGACTGGCTGGGGTAGGGATGTAAAGTGATTTTTTTTTTAAAGATTATATGTATTTAGTGTTCTGCCTGCACATATGCCTGAACACCAGAAGAGGGCACTCTTAAGGAGTGTCTGAATCACTGAGTTCCATCCTCAGAACCACCCAAACAACCCAAACCTCAAAACCCACAACTTCCAACATCCCCTCCTGAAAATCTGGCTCTATGTGATTAAAAAATAACAAGGGGCTGGAAAGATGGCTCTGCGGTTAAGAGCACTGGCTGCTCTTCCGGAGGACCCAGGTTCAAGTCCCAGCGCCCATACGGCAGTTAACAACTTGTCTGTGACTTCAGTACCACGGTACCGGGCACTCTCACACAGACACGGATGCAGGAAAAACACCAAGGCACATAAAGTAAAATATCATTTTTTTTTTGAAAAAAAAAGATCCAGTCATGTCCATCACATTGGCGGCCAGACTCCAACAATGTAGATTCAAAATGAAGGTGTCTCTGAGACATGCTTTCTGGTTGAGGTCCCTTGGGAGCATAGGGAGCTACAGTTTCCTGACCTTGTCTTTGGAGGCAGGATGACTCCAGACCAGCAGACCAACCTCACCAGGCACAGGCACCAGGTGAGGGACTGTGTGGGAGTCAAACCTCCCTCTCTAGAGGTCTGAGGTCAGAGACCTGGTATCTCTTCTGGGCAGTTAGGGCCTTGACAGCATAGGTCATGGGCACTGCTGCTTAAGAGCCGGGCAAAGGCTGGAGGACAAAGCAAAGTCTCCAGCCATTGGATTGGGTGTGGTGACCAAAACCTGTCACCTCAGAATTTGGGAGGTAGAAGCAGAATTAGGGAGTTTGAGGCCAACCTGGGCTACATAGACTCCTATCTCCATCTCACACACAAATCAGTTTGGTTTTCGTTGCGAGTGGGGTGGGGGGTGGTTTGGTTTTTTGAAACCGAATCCTACCATGTAGCCCTAGATGACCTTCAACTCAGAAATCTGCCATCTCTGGCTGAGATTAAAGTCTCTGTGCCACCACACACACCCAGCTGGTTTGGGGTTTTCTGTTTTTGAGTCAGGGCCTCTCACTCTGGCCCAGCAGTTCCCCTTCTCAGGTTGCTTATCAGACATTCTGAATATCAGATATGTACCTGCGATTCCTAACAGTAGTAACATTAGTTATGAAGTAGCAACGAGAACTTTATGGTTGGGGTCACATGAGAAGCTGTACTTAAGGGTCACAGCATTGGACCCTGGGAAGGCTCTGTCTTGTGTGATGTGAACCAGCCCACAGATTCCCACAGATATCCACAGTTTATGACCAGGCCAAATTTGTGGCCATTCACGTTTAACTGTAGGCTCCCAAGAACTGGAATGGCGATGGCAGCAGGCTCACTAGGATGCGGTCTGTCCAACCTCAGGGTTCCGACTATAGTCTCCTGGTTACTTAATGTCAACACCCAGAAATAGAGACCAGCATTATCCGGTTAGTTTTCAGGCCATTTCCCCAAGCTTGCTCTGAGGCCTAGGCTGTCATTCTTAGACACTCAGATCACTCTCTGAGTCAACACACAGACTCAGCTGACCAGTGTCAAGGCCAACACATGTGGTAATCACATATAAATAGAGTGGAGAAAACACTTCAAACAGCAATGTATCTGCTGGGCAGAAAGGTCCCACCATGATCCCGCCTCCGAAGTTCTTGGATGCAGCCAGCTCTACCTGGGTGGAGAGGGGTCCCGAACACATGCTTAGGTCACTCCCCCATTCCTGCCCATCACCTATTTCTTCACTGCTTTTTTGTTTTGTTTTTGAGACAGGCTCGCCCTGTTGGTTGTCTAGCCTGGCTTTGAACTTGAGACCCGATATCAGGATCCAAGGTGCTTTGTGCCTCTTGGGCAGTGTATTCTAAAACAGCCCGCACCATCAACTCCCAGCACTCAACAGGACGGATGATGGTCTTCATTTTAAACAGCCTAAGTGACAGGGACTAGACCCTGTCTCAAAACGTGAAAGCAAGAGCCCTACCCTGGTCTCTAGCATCTGTCTATATGGGCCTCAACCCAGGCTCACCCATCGCTCTCAAATACTTGTGATGCGGGAATGTCAACAGAACCATCAAAAGGGAGATGTGCACCCGAGTCCAGAGGACCCAGCTACTGCACAAGGGACCCTCAAGATGCTGGAATACCGAAGTGCTAGGACTGAATTTGGCCTTCAGCAGCTAGGCCAGCTAAACTACATATATCCCCACTTCTTATGTCCCCAGAAGAGTCTCACTAGCCTGGGAACTTGCTATGAAGACTGGGCTAGCCTCAAACTCATAGAGCTCCCCCAGCCTCTCCATCCTAGGTGCTGGGACTAAGGGCATATGCCACCACACTTGGATCACTTCTTGGGTTCTTCAGACAAGTGTCCCACTGTAGAATATAGGCTGGCCCTGAATTTGTAATCCTCCTGCCTCAGACCTCCAAGTACTGGGATCACAAGTATCAACCACCACACTCAACTTGCTTTGCCATTTGTGTGTGTGTGGTGCCAAGAAATCAAACCTAAATCCGCCCACCTGCCAGACAAGTGCTCTACCACTGAGCTCCACCCGCGCCCTGATTTTTATGTATCGTCATGCCCCCATAGCACCACCCAGCCTCATTCCCGAGTGAGGGTGGAGGACACCCACTTCCAATCAAACCCTTAACAACAAAGCAGTTAAAGCCTATTAAATAAAGCTAGGGAGCACCACCATCAGGATCTGCACGTTTATTTTGCTCAATGTACGACGGCTACATAGTGACTCACATTCATGAATATTCCATCACTGAGGAAAACTGCTAAGAATGGTCCGTGTGCGAAATAATTCCTTAGCGAAACACGGAGTTGGGGGGAAAATCACTTGATTAGACCTTAAAAGTAGTTCACTGCATACATGACGAGAAAGCACAGGCATCCAGAGAACGTCCGCAGCGTTCTCCTGCACTGCAATAGTTAGAATTTCACCATGACAAACACCAGACATTAAGAGTAAGCTAACACTGGTGTTTCTTTTGTCCCCTCCCCCCAAAAAACAAAATATAGAACTGCATGTCACTATAGCAACATCCAAAACAGATCAATTTGTTACAATCACTATTTGGTAAAGCAAACTTTACCTTGAAAGGAAAA
>PVIU01019343.1:0-36615 GCA_004026605.1 Ondatra zibethicus
ACAAGATTGCCAGGTAAAAGGTGGGAATACAGGGGTGGGCATAGAGGTGGAGTAGGGGGGCGGGGGAGGGAGAGGGGGAAGGAGAAGGGAGAAGGGAAGGACTGAGGAGAGCTTGGGGGAGTGGGAGGGTGGAGATAGAGGAAAGGTGGATATTGGAGAAGGGAATAAGATATCTACATTGGAGTCATTTTAGGACTGGCAAGATACTTGGCTCTAGAGGAGATCACAGGTGTCCACAGGGATGTCCCCAGCTAGGTCCCTGGGCAGCAGAGGAGAGGGTGCCTGAACTGGCCTTGTGCCATAGTCACACTGATGAAGATCTTGATCACATCCATAGAAATTTCGTCCGATGGATGAAGATAGAGACAGAGACCCACATTCACATCAGAGCAATGGATTGAGCTCCCAAGGTGCAGTTGAAGAGCAGAAGGTGGGAGAAGATGAGTAAGGAAGTTAGGACCATGAGGTGCTGGTCCACCTACTGAGACAGTGTGCCTGAACTAATGGGAGCACACCAATCCAGCTGGACTGAATGAGCATATGATTAAACCAGACTCTCTGAATGTGGCGGTGAAAGGGGGCAGACGGAGAAGCCATCAACAATGACACTAGGACCTATCTCTTCTGCATGTATTATTTTTTTGGGAACCGAGGCTTTTTGGAAGCACACCTTCCTAGGCTGGTCAGGAGGGGGGTGGGCCTTGGACTTCCAACAGGGCAGGGCACCATGCCCTCTTTTAAGGAAGAAGGGGGAGGGAAGAGTGTTGGGAGGTAGCAGGAGGGGACCGGAAGAAGGGGAAGAAATGTAAAAAAAAAAATATTATTTATTTAATTAAGTTTTTGAATGGAAAAAATAAAAAAAGTAACAAAAAAAGGAATACGAGAACTAACAGATATAATGAATCAAATAGATTTAATAGACATCTATAGAACACTCCACCCAAACAGGAAAGAATATACCTTCTTCTCAGTATCTCATGGAACCTTCTCGAAAATTGATCACATACTTGGTGACAAAGCAAACATCCACAGATATAAAAAAATTGGAGTAACCACCTGTGTCTTGTCAGATCACCATGGAGTAAAGATAGAATGTAACAACAATTTCACCCCCAAAAAACATACAAATTCATGGAAACTGAACAGTCAACTGCTGAACCACTACTGGGTCAAGGAAGAAATAAAGAAATTAAAGTCTTCCTTGAATTCAATGAAAATAAAGAAACAACATACACTAACCTATGGGACACTATGATAGCTGTGCTAAGAGGAAAGTTCATAGCACTTAGTGCCCTCATAAAGAAAACGGAGAAAGCACACATTAGTGACTTAACAGCACACCTGAAAGCTCGGGAAAAAAAAAGAAGCAGACTCACCCAGGAGGAGTAGAAGACTGGAAATAACCAAACTGAGGGCTGAAATCAATAAAATAGAGACACAGAAAACAATCCAAAGATCAATGAAATGAAGAAATGGTTCCTTGAGAAAATCAACAAAATTGACAAACCCTTATCCAAACTAATCAAGAGGCAGAGAGAGAACACGCAAATTAACATGATCAGAAATGAAAAGGGGGACATAACAACAGACACTGAGGAAATTCAAAGAATCATTATGTCTTACTACAAGAGCCTGTATGCCACAAAATTGGAAAATGTAAAAGAAATGGACAGTTTTTTAGATAAATACCACATACCGAAATTAAATCAAGACCAGGTGAACAGTTTAAATAGACCTGATAGTCGCGATGAAATAGAAGCTGTCATCAAAAACCTCCCAACCAAAAAAAGCCCAGGACCAGATGGTTTTAATGCAGAATTCTACCAGAACTTCCAAGAAGAGCTCCTTAAGGTGTTTCACATAATAGAAACAGAAGGGTCAATGCCAAACTCATTTTATGAAGCCACAATTACCCTGATACCAAAACCACACAGGGATGCAACAAAGAAAGAGAATTATAGATCAATCTCACTTATGAACATTGATGGAAAAATTCTCAATAAAGTACTGGCAAATTGAATCCAAGAACACATTAAAAAAAATCATCCATTATGATCAAGTAGGCTTCATCCCAGAGATGCAGGGCTGGTTCAACATACAAATATCTATCAATATAATCCATCATATAAATAAACTGAAAGAAAAAAACCATATGATCATTTCATTAGATGCTGAAAAAGCATTTGACAAAATTCAACACCCCTTTATGATAAAGGTCTTGGAGAGTTTAGGGATACAAGGATCATATATAAGTATAATAAAATCAATATATAGCAAGCCGACAGCTAACATCAAATTAAACGGAGAGAAGCTCAAATGATTCCACTAAAATCAGTAAAAAGACAAGCTGTCCACTGTCACCATATGTCTTTAATATAGTGCTTGAAGTCCTAGCAATAGCTATAAGACAAAATAAGGAGATCATGTTGATTCGAATTGGAAAGGAATAAGGCAAACTTTCATTATTTGCAGATGATATGATAGTGTACATAAGTGACCCCAAAAACTCTACCAAAGAACTTCTACAGCTGATAAATACCTTCAGTGACGTGGCAGGATACAAGATCAACTCAAAAAAATGAATAGCCCTCCTATACACAAAGGATAAAGAAACAGAGAGGGAAATCAGAGAAACATCATCTTTCACAATAGCCACAAATAGCATAAAGTATCTTGGGGTAACACTAACCAAGGGAGTAAAAGATCTATTTGACAAGAACTTTAAGACCTTGAGGAAAGAAATTGAGGAGGATACCAGAAAATGGAAGGATCTCCCATGCTCCTGGATTGGTAGGATCAATATAGTAAAAATGGCAATTCTACCAAAGGAAATTATAGATTCAATGCAATCCCCATCAAAATCCCGACAAAATTCTTCACAGACATTGAGAGAACAATAACTAACTTTATATGGAAAAACAAAAAGCCCAGGATAGCCAAAACAATCCTATACAATTAAGGAATTGCTGGAGGCATTACCATCTCTGACATCAAACTCTATTACAGAGCTACAGTAATGAAAACAGCTTTGTATTGGCATAAAAACAGAGATGTTGACCAATGGAATCGATTCGAAGATCCAGATATTAATACACAAACCTATGAACACCTCATATTTGACAAAGAGGCTAAAATTATACAATGGAAGAATGAAAGCCTCTTCAACAAATGGTGCTGGCATAACTGGACGTCAACCTGTAGGAGAATGAAATTAGACCCTTATCTATCACCATGCACTAAACTCCAGTCCAAATGGATTAAAGACCTCAACATAAATCCGACCACACTGAACCCGATAAAAGAGAAAGTAGGAAGTAGGCTGCAGTACATCGGCACAAGAGACCACTTCTTGTGTAAAACCCCAAGGGCACAGACAATAAGAGCAACAATGAACAAATGGGACCTCCTGAAACTGAGAAGCTTCTGTAAAGCAAAGGACACTGTCATTAAGACAAAAAGGCATCCTACTGAATGGGAGATCTTCACCAACCCCACATCAGACAGAGGTCTGATCTCCAAAATATACAAAGAACTGAAGAAACTAGACGTTAAAATTCTAAATACCCCAATTAAAAAAATGGGAAAAGGATCTGAATAGAGAATTCTCAACAGAAGAAGTTCGAATGGCCAAAAGATACTTAAGGTCATGTTCAACTACCTTAGCAATCAGGGAAATGCAAATCAAAACTACTTTGAGATACCATCTTACACCTGTCAGAATGGCCAAAATCAAAAACACCAACGATTGCCTATGCTGGAGAGGATGTGGAATAAGGGGAACTCTCATCCATTGCTGGTGGGAATGCAAACTTGTGCAACCACTTTGGAAATCAGTGTCGCGGTTTCTCAGGAAATTGGTAATCAACCTACCTCAGGATCCAGCAATACCACTCTTGGGAATATACCCAAGAGAAGTCCAATCATACTATAATAGCATTTGTGCAACTATGTTCATAGCAGCATTGTTTGTAATAGCCTGAACCTGGAAACAACCTAGGTGCCCCTCAATGGAAGAATGGATCAAGAAAGTGTGGATTATATACTCATTAGAATACTACTCAGCAGTAAAAAAAAATGACATCTTGAATTTTGTATGCAAATGGATGGAAATAGAAAACGCTATCCTGAGTGAGGAAACCCAAACCCAGAAAGATGATTATGGTATGTACTCACTCATTACTGGACCCTAGCCATAAAATAAAGGACACTAAGCACTTAGCTCACAAGTCCAGAGAAGCCGAATAGCAAGGTGAACCCAAAAAAAGCATATACAGATCCTCCTGGAAGTTGGAAGCAAACAAGATTATCAGGCAAAAGTTGGAAGCCAAGGGGTGGTGATAGAGGTGGGGGTTACGGGAGTAGGGGAAGGGGAGAGGGGAAGGAGAAGGGAGAAGGACTGGGTTGAGCCTGGGTGAGTGGGAGGGTTGAGATGGAGGAAAGGTGGACATTGGAGAAGGGAATAAGATATCTACATTAAGGGAGTCATTTTAGGACTGGCAAGATACTTGGCCCTGGAGGGGATCACAGTTGTCCACGGGGATGTCCCCAGCTAGGTATTCAGGCAGCAGAGGAGAGGGTGCCAGAACTAGCCTTGTCCCATAGTTACATTGATGAAGATCTTGATCACCATTATAGAAATTTCATCCGATGGATGGAGATAGAGACAGAGACCCACATTCACATCAGAGCAATGGACTGAGCTCCCAAGTGCAGTTGAAGAGCAGAAGGTGGGAGAAGATGAGTAAGGAAGTTAGGACCGTGAGGTGCTGGTCCACCTACTGAGACAGTGTGCCTGAACTAATGGGAGCGCACCCAGTCCAGCTGGACTGGGACTGAATGAGCATATGATCAAACCAGACTTTCTGAATGTGGCGGCAAATGGGGGCAGACGTAGAAGCCATCAATAATGACGCCAGGACCTATCTCTTCTGCATGTATTATCCTTTTGGGAACTGAGTCTTTTTGGATGCACACCTTCCTAGGCTTGGAGGGAGGGGGTGGGCCTTGGACTTCCAACAGGGCAGGGCACCATGCCCTCTTTTAAGGAAGAAGGGGGAGGGAGGAGGGATGGGGGATAGCGGGAGGGGACCGGGAGAAGGGGAAGAAATGTAAAAATTTTATTTATTTAATTATGTTTTTGAATGAAAAAATAAAAGAATACGAAAAAATTTAGTAATTGAAATAAAAGAAGAAATATTATTTTAAAAAAAAGAAAAAAAAGAATCCACTATCTCCACTTTTGTAGACCAGCATAATTTCTAACTACATTCTAAAACCTACCCTTAAACCACAGATAAGTGTAGTTATCATTCCCTACCAAAGATGTTCTCTTTACAGAAAATGGAGAGCATCACAGAAAACTGCAACTGGAAACAGATAAGGCTGAATAAACAGGATCTGAAAAGTAACAATGGTCATGGACATGCTAATGCAAAATGGAAAATCTCATAAGTTCATACCCCTATATAAGGAACTGCAAGTAAATGATGACAGATAAGTGTTAACCTCCTTTAGGGATGAGTCCCTTAATTAATAGTTCAATAGAAGGTGGTCAACCCAGAAACCAAAAACACTAAAATGGTAAAACATATGGATATAGAAGTTTATAGTTATATAATTGTGCATACATAAATGTGTGTGTGTGTGTGTGTGTGTGTGTGTGTGTGTTGTGTTGGAAGGTGTCTGGAGGGGGTTACTACTTGGGAGGTACTCAATATTGTGGATGTGAGGGGAAATGTTTATAAATTTATTTCAAATTAAAAATATGAAGTCAAAATAAAATATCTAGCTCCAAGGTTCAACAGGATACACTTGATTTGAATCAAATGCCTTATAGGAGTCCAACAGGAAATGTATAATATCATAGGCACTGGAAAATAAAAATGGAACCCAATAGCTGGTCATTCTAGAAGAACACATCTTGATACAGAAAGTATACTGAGGTATCTCAATTATCTTTGGAAAAAGAAGAGGTAACTCATTCTTTTTAACCAAGAGTTCTTCAACCAAAACAGATTAACAGGACATAAACCTAGTATTTGATAGAGATGTTGTGGGAACATAATATAAAAATTAAAAATGAGTAATGCATTCATAAATACCCCCTTATAAAGACATGTAAGCTCATCACCAGTATACTCTCCCTCATATGTAAACAAAAACTAAACTGAAAGAATATCTATGCATATTCTTTGTGATTTCAGGGCACATAGACTTTCTTATCAATATTTTTATATTATATAAAAGAATATGTTTTATAATGTAGGATAATATATTCTGATTATGAAGTCATTGCATGTTTATGTAGTAAATGAAATTCAATATATTTCTGTGACTTTTGTATGTATAATTTTGTAGTTAAGATAAAAGAACAAACTAATTTTTAAAGTAGGATGAATTAATCTGTAGTTAATGATGCCAGAAGGAATTTTTAACTGGTGTTTCATGATTTTTATTACAAATGTCTATCACTGAGTTTATTAGTTTACTAATCTTCTCCCATTAAAAACAGGATGAGAAATATTTAATATTACTTTAGAGATGCAGATTTCAAGGAGGTTCTTTTCTGTTGTAAAGAAAACAGTCATTGTGTTGAATCTGTACAATTTTACAATTACCTATCAGTTTTTATTAAATAGTTCCTTACTTTTATTAGTAAACTAAACTTACACTGTCTATAACATTACAAGTTTCTTAAAATCTAAATAGTATGGCAATAAATGAACATTTTTAAACAAAATATAATACACATATACATTAAAATGCAGTAAGAGCATGACAAATACAACATAATTAAACTAAAAATTTACCAAGGATTTTTGCTATTTGAATAACAAATCCATGATTATTTAATAGTCTCATCAAATGAAGTGATAAATGATTCCCTAGTTTTGGGAAGAGATATGAAGGATCAGCCTTAATTGTTCAAAATTTATATAGAATTCATATTTATTATTACTTAGGGTATACTCTATGGAAAACACACTACTACAAGAATCCTTATCAAAGGGAATCAAAGAAAAATTTGACACAAGTGAATGAGTTAAAGGTATACATATAAAATAGTATAAAAAGGGAAGAAAAAAATGAGGATTAAAGACATTGACTTTGACAATCAAAACAACAGTACAACCATAAAACAAGATAGACAGGAATCACAAAAATTGGAGGCAGAGGATTGATTTTTCATGTGGAACCTTTAAGGATATGACTATTGTTATTGACGTGCATGTTGCAGAATGCCAAAATCTACCTAATTATCATATGTGTTTATTCACATGCAATGACAGATGTTCTCTGGTTCTTAGCATATTAGGAACAGAAAACTAATTCATAGAGCTATTATATTTTTCTGTTTTACTGAAGCAACTTTCTGTTTTTGACTTCTAAAATAACTTATTATTAAAAAAGGTAACTTATTTATTTTCTTTAGTGTAATAATTAATTGAACTACAAAATTATGAAAAACAACTCAATATTTTTGCATATTCAGTATTAGTATTCCCTTTTATTTCTGAATTTATTTTTCCATTTGAAAGTTTTGAAACTACTTTACTAGTCTAATTAACTTAAAATTCATCAGTGATTCATCAGCATTATTGATTATCCATTTTTCTCTATAATTACGACCCTTGTTTTTCACCCTAATACTATTTATAGATTTATTTTTCTATTCTTTTCAAAAATTAAGAAACATATCTTTACCACATATAATCTACCTCAAACTATTTCATATTTTTATTTTAATTTTATAATATAGCCCTGCCATTCCATTTTTTATCTGATTTCTAAACTTTGTCAATGTCAGTACTTACCTAACAGTGTGCTTATTTTATACATACTCATGGAAACAGGTTAAAATGAGGGTATTTACACACTAACATGAGTTAAGATTTTGATCTTTTTCTATCCTGCCCCACTCTCTCTAAACAAACTTAAAAAATGATTATACCCAAGACAGTGTCTGGGCCCCTTCTCTCATTCTATTTTTGATAACCTTCTGCTCTCTGAATTTCAGTGCTACACAATTTACAGTTCCCCATGATCTATCACAATGATCTTCTCTAGAAAGAATAGAATCCTTTGATCCTCAGGCAAATTTTCTTCAGGATCTCTGCCATTCAACTTCACACCCTAACGGAAATGATAACTGACTGAGAAATTTTACCCAGTCTATACCAGGTTAATTTGATTTACTATTCTATCATGTATATTTTGCTTATATCTTTCAGAGAATTTGAAAACCTCATTATGAAAAAATGGCTAATAGTTTAGGCCAGCTTTTGAAACAAATTAACACTGAATATATGACTTAAATTAATTTATTTATCACAGTTTTGAAGGTTAGAACTCCAATGTCACAAAATACACAAGGTTACTTCCTTCTTCCTTTTGAGAGTCAGAAGAGATCTGTCCTAGGTCTTTTTACTTACAGAAAGCTCTCTTTACCCTGTGTCATAATCTCTTTTTCCCCATGTCTTGCATTAGAAACTCTTCACATTGGGCACACCAAATTTTTGAACTATGGTTTATTTCAAATTGTTGTTTCCGTTTCATGACATTGTTAGATGCTCCATTTTTAATATTTTCACATTGAGATTGGTTTGGATTTTGACATGTGAGTTTGTTAGTCAGTTAAGTGATAAAACTCATGCAATAACACAGGCTCATCTATAATTTCCCATGAATTCATAAAATCTTTAAGTCACTGTCTATTTCAATGTGTTAGTTTTATTAGTAAATGACAATACTTATGAAGATCTTGACAATATTTGACAAATAAACATGTATAGTCTACTCCTCATTATTCTGAAAATGGACCCTCTTAAATGACTAAAGGATCAACTCAAGGTGTATTGCTACAAGATTCCTAGATAAAATAATAAGAAACGGCATTCATGCATAAGTGTTTTTTTCTCTAAGGGAGTTGAAGACTAGATAGTTAAAGTTTTGCTTGTTTACCAACACAGAAAACATGTCATGATAGAAAGTAAATTAGATACAAAACTTTGGACTGACCAAGATAGGATAGCTGAATTTGTCAAATGAAAATTGACTAGACGTTATTGATGTATTTATTGCCTGTATATAATGTATATAGTTAATTAAGGTATTGTATATAGTTTTTCTTATATTAGTTATAGCTTTCTTTTTATGTTAGACAAAAAGAGGGGAAATATATTAATATTTCATTTGAATTTAGTAAATAAAGCTTACCTGAAAAACAGAATACAAAACAGTGACACTAGTCAGTCTTACAGGCCAGGTAGTTATGGTATAAGCCCATAAGCCCAGCATCCACTAGTTAGACATAGAGGCCAGTTGGTAGTTGTTTGTGCAGGTCTTTAATCCCAGCACTAGAGAGGAATACAAGGCAGGATAAGACATAAAATCGCTCTCTTTCAGTCTGACGATTTGAAAGAGGTGAGAGCTCTCTAGTGACTTGGCAGCTTTTGCTTTTCTAAACTTCAGGTTGAATGCCAATATCTGTCTCTGGGCTTTTGTTATTTGTGCTACATACCTTATTTGGATCATGAATTTGAGTATAACTTTGGTTATCTAATAAGTTGAAAGGCAAGCTGGAATCTTAATGGTCAGAATGTGCTTCTGAAAAATACAAACAAACATCATTAAATAAACCATCAAACTAACTAGCTAATTAACAATCAAACCAAACAACCATGGTAAAAAGCTGCCATTTCCTATGGTACCTGATGAATTTCATCCTTCGTTAGGCCGGTGTCTTTTATTGACAGCCATAAAACTCTTAGCCTTAGTAACTTCTAGGTAATAAATTATTAAATTTTAACCGAATTTTATACTTCAATCTCTAAGCTAGTTGCAAAACCCTCTATCTTAAATATCCACTAACAGCTAAACTAGCTTACTTACAGAAAATGTTATCACTTAGTGGTTACGAGCAAAGGCTCTTGGACCTCCATCTTTAAAAGTAACGTATTCAACCTCTTTTATTTGTCATATTTGCAATGGATAAAGTCTTAAGATAGCTGTAAAAATTAAAAGATTTAAGAGATTAACCTTATACCTGCCACATAGCAACTACTGTCAATATCAAGTGTTTCATTTCCCTTGATGTGCTGGCAAGCAAAATGCAATGACAAATCAACAACAATAAGGAAATTAAAAAGGAAAGGTAGAGGGGGGAACCCAAGAAAACACGGTTATAATACTCACAGGCTTTGGATAACATGGCAGACAGACTGGAACTGGAGGTGACGTGTCTATACACATTAGGCTTACCAGCAGGGGATCACGTGTCTATACATTCGCCTATCCTGGTGGGGATCATGTGTCTATATACACATTAGCCTCATCTGCTGGGGAGTAAGTGTCTATATACATTAGCCTCTTGGAGATATTTCACATTGAAACCATAACATGCACAAGTGTTTTCTCAGAATGGCTATTTATAACAACCCTGAGACTGTAAATTTTTCTTAAGTTAGTTCAGTTCCAATACTTAACAATTTAATAAGGCTACTTAGCTATTCTGAAATAATCATTCTGTATAGTATCCATAATCAACTGAATTTCCACAAAGTAGATTAGCCTTAATACTCAGGGTGAACCTCATCCAATTGGTGGGAGACTTTAATAGTTGAAAACTGCAATATCCCAGCAAGAGAAGAATTCAGTTAGAAGAACACAGTATCAAATCTCTTCTGAGTTGTCAGCCTATTGATTTATCATGAAGATGCCAGGCTTAAGGTTTGCCAGTCTTCAAAATAGTATGGACCTATTATTTAAACATAATATATGTATATGTATACAAATATATTCCTTGAGTATACAATGTATATATGTGTGTGTGCATATGTATGTGTGTATTGGAAACAAATTAAAAGATATTAAAGTTTAAATAATATGTATTGTATTAAAGTGGTAAAATTTGATAGCATAAGCACTGTCAAAACACAGTTCATACAATTCCCAGAAAATAATAATGTGTAAAATAATCCACACAAAAGAAAAGGGTATCTGAAATGCATCCTGCTTCATATAAATTTCAAAAGAAATATGCAAAAATAGAGCAGATTACTGAATCAGGGCAGTGTTTAGACTTGTTTTGTTTTGTTTTTTGATTATCTTTTTTATTGATTTTATTGATCTATACCTTTTATATAGCTCAGTGTTTACATTTGAACTGAAATAACATGACAGGGACCTTCCAAGTTTGTAACAATTGATCTGGGTGACTTTTACATTGATGAATTAAGTTTTAAATGCTAATTGAATCAAGGCCTTACAGTGTGCTCGGTCTCCATTTGTATCTCTGCTGCGCATATTGGGATCACATTAATTACATTGTCATAATAATTTGAATTATCTCTCCGATGAATAATAAATCTGTAAAACATAGAAAAACATTGTTGTTTGCAGAGTTAGGACTTACTAACAAATCGTGCTGAAGACTGGATGTGGGACTACTGCAAGCCTCAGGTGATTAATTCACAACTACAGGATAGTAAGTAAACTCCGGAAAGTTATTTGTTGGCATATTTTACATTTTAAGGGAGAGTGAGGTCAAAGTTCATAGAGATAAATTTGCATCCTGGGAATTTATCTGACACTTTCAGAGATTCACTGGCATTTCAAAAGACTACTGTAAAACCCCTGCATTCTCTTGACACGGTCTACAATAGTTTTGTCTCTCCTTTCAAGATGAAGATGTGACAGCTGCCATCCCCCTCATCCCACATAATCAGATAAAACTCCACCTTCTCCATTGCTCATCTGTGAAAGAGCTGGACAGCCAGGAAAGGGTTCTATCTAAATTTCATCACATCACACCATGCTGGGGCCAAGATAGCTGTTATTATGCAAATAATAACTTTTCTTCTATGTTCAAAATAAGCTATGTGTATATTTTCAATGACTGATAAAATGAAAAATAAAAACAAGACATGGAATCTCCTAATACATGTATTAATCATTGAAAATCCTGTGTGTGTGCATGCACGTGTGTGTGATCCTAGGTATATCATTGGAGTTCTCATTTCCAAGCATTGGTTTGAGTTGTGGGTAAACCTTTAACAAAAGAAAAGAGGAAAAAAGAAAAAGATGAAAAGATTCATAAGAGATAGAGAAATAAAGGTAGAAAATTATGTGAATAAATTGAAAAACTGTCTGTTATATTTTTTAAAAAGGCCAGTAACAAAAGGCAACGACTTTCTTGTTCATAAATAAGAGAAAAGAACATAATTTCAAAGTTTAATTCATTACTCCAAATTTCTGTTGTTGTCAAAAGATTAACAATTACCCAGACAAATAGAGAATAATTGATTTTGTTTCCTGATTAGATGAGAATTCTAAAAGGGAGTGAATAGGGGCCATATCTAATGATAGACAATACTATGTAATTTGTTTTTTCTTGCACTCACTCTTTAAATTATAAGCCTTTAGAATGGATTAAATAAACAAAATTAATCATGATATCTGTTTTAAATCTACTTGTGGTAGAAAGATTGAAAACATTTTAAAAAATGAAACTGCTTGTGTTGTGTGAAATCACTGTACTGTTAAAATTCAGTCTTTCTGAGAGGGCAGATGTCCTGCTGTTATACAGGACAGAGCCTGCCAATAGACTGAAGTGGTGGTAATTCCCTACAGAGGAGGCATTTCAATAGTAAACTATAACAGCATGGTTGAAAAAGAGTGAACTAGTCCATTAAATTTGTTTTATTACTGTAAAATCTTTTGCTCCAAACAAAAGTAGCTGCTACCATTCGCCACAGAATTGCCAACTTATTTAAGCAATTCCTACATCCTTGCTGGGTAGAATCAAGAACTTCACTTTGATTACATCAATCAGCTCGGTCACTGATATCCTTCAAATATTATATCTGGTAATCTTTATCCTGTTATGAAGAGCGCAATCCATTCCTTTGAACTTCACTGGACAACAAATGGCATTACTTTATTTGGGAACTTTGAAATTTCTAAAATGCTTGTTTGAAAAAACGGGGATAGTTTTTAAATTAATTTGAGCATAAAAGTAATAATAACTTCATATAAGAAACCTGAAATGTAGCACAAATTAAGTTGTCTTATTCCTTCAAATTTCATGAAACCCCTTTTAAAAGTTTTCCTTATATTGTTTTTATGTTTTGTATATTTTTGCTTTTTTTCTGTTTTAAGGCATCTGCAAGAAATAGCCAAAATGTTTTATTTCTGAACCAAATATTTACAGCATCAAAACACTTTGGAAACTTGCAACATTCAACTTAGCTGAATTTCTACCGTGTATTCAGAATGCCATCGTAGCTCAGAAAGGCCACATGCATATATCCAAATATGATATTTATTTCCTTTTCTCCTTTCTTTCTTCCTTTCTTTCTTTCTTATCTCCATCTTTCTTTCTGAGACAGCATTTTATTATATAATCAAAGCTGGAAAGCTGGACTTGAATTTATGATATTGCTACTTTAGCTTCTCAGGTGTTGAGATTATGGGCATAAACTACTAAGACAGGATTGCATCTCTCTATTAATTGTTTTGGTTTATTCATTTATTTGTTTTTCTATGTGTATGAATATTTGATGAGAGTATTTATGTGCACTACATGTATCCTTGGGGACGTCAGAGGTCTAAAATGGATGTTGGATACCCTGAAACAGAAGTTTCAGGTGGTTGTTAACTATCACATGGGATGGAAAACGAGCTGAGCCATCTCAACTGCTTCTATATTTGCACATTATCTTATCATATTTTATTTATTCCTTTAGACAGTAAGAGAGAGCTCCTAAAACATATTTTGGACTCATGATTCAGTGTAATTTTAGTAAAATTAACTTCAACTATAAATAATGTCAAGTTAAATTAAAATTGGTATTATGTTCCTCCACACCTTCTTAATTTTCTTTTGTTGTTGTTTTTATGTGGTTTAGTTGTTAATGACGTATTCATTCAGTTTTATGTCTTAAAGCAACATTTAGTGGAAAAAAATGGCTATTTCAACACGCAATAGATCCAACTTATAAGTATGACAGTTGAGATTTAGTGAAGGCAGAAAATATCTAAAGGTAGAATAGATATTGCCCTTTAGTAAAAAATATTTCATCTGACTACAGTAATCTCTTTTATATCTATCTGACCATGTTTGTATGATGAAAAGAAGCTTTAAAACATAGTTAAGTTGAATGAGTTTTAGAAGAATTTAAATGTGTTCAAACATAATATATAACTGGCTGCAATAACATAGCATTTTATTAAAATGTGATGCTACTGTGGATTTCTATTCTTACCCAAAATATTTGCATTGAAATCTGTTTCTAAGTGCATGACTGCATGCAAAACGTAGTAGTATAGTAATAATAATAGTGGCTGTATACTAAGGAAGACATTTTCAATCTTAATTTAAATAGTTCTAATGAATAAGGTAGACAAAGTTCTTTTCTTCTTATTGTAAGATAAAGAAATGAGGCAAAAGGCAGTAGTAATCTCTTAGATGTGAATTATTTTTCAAATGTTTATATGTGGATGCTTGATTTCCAGATGGTGACGCTTAACCTGTGGAAACTTGAGAATAAGGAGCCTTTCTGGAGAAAATGATTTAAGTGCCTCCTGAGGTGTAGCCTAGCCCAATTTCTGTAGTAAGAATTTCTTTGGATTGTCAGCTCTGAAATAATGATACAAAGACTTCTTATTAAGTATGAAAGCTTGGCCGTAGCTTAGGCTTTTGCCCGACTAGCTCTTAAAACTTAGCTTAACCCATTTATATTAATCTACAGTATATTCTGCCACATGGCTTATTATTTCTCCTCAGTACAAGTCCTCCTTGTCTTGCTGGCTAATCTTCACCTATCAGATTTCTTCTTGGAGCTCCGCCTCTCTCCCTGGAAGTTCCTCCCTTCTATCCTCTCCTGCTGTTGACTATTTAGCTCTTTATTAAACCAACCAGAAGTTACCTTGGTAGGTGAGGAAGGACAGACCCATCTTCACACAGTGTGATCTATCTACTATCCCACAATACATTTCTGGTTTCAGTTCCCTCAACTTCCTAACGGCTGTGTCAAAAGAACAGAGAGTCTTGTGTTCTATATGCCATAGATTGGAGCTAGTTCTGATGTCATGGCTTCTCTACAATGATGAGCTGTATCTCCCATACATGAGCCAACAAATAAATGTCTCCTCCCTTAAACTGCCACTTGTCAGGTATTTGGTGACAGAGAGAAGTAAGTAATTAATACAGAAAACTGGAACAGGAAGTGGGGTGATTGCTATTACAGTTTTCAGTGTTTGTCTTGGAAGCGGTAAGTTAGAAGAATATTGGAGAATTTGGAGCTTCAATCTAACATACTATAATCATAGTCATATTCATATGTCCTGAAAATGTAAGAGAAGCTGAATTTAAATGTAATAAGCTAATTGCTTGGTAAAGAAAATTTCAATACTGTAGAGTCCAAAAAATGCAGGCCCATTTCCACCTTTCTAATGGTCAGAGAGTTTGGAAACTGGCAAGCATAGTTGCACTTCCTTTCTCAGGAGATGATTGCTTTGTTCTTTTGAAATTAAGATAGGTACATACCATCCTGACAGATGATCAGGATATGCAAATGTGTCTCTGCTCTTTCTTTTGTAACTATGTGGACACCTAGGAAAGAGCAATCTTCAGCATAGGTGACCTAGAGCACCTTTGCTAATTAGACTACAGAATATTAATGATTTGATGTCTCACAGTGATAAAGTAAGTGACTTTGTGAGTTATCCTTTGTATCATGTTAATAAAGTCTTTTGTTACCTTCTCCCCCCTGTTTATGTTGGGTATAAGAGCTGTGGAAAAATAAAAGCGGTGATTTCAATAATCACTGAAATACTCTCCTAGTATGATTCTATGCTTTATGTCTTGCTATTTTATGCATCTTCATATTCTTTACTTTTATTTTTTCAGTTGCCATGCACCTACCCTGTCAATAGGTGATTTTTTTTCGAGGCTGGTCCTTGACACAAGACAAAAATGCCATTAAGACTACTCCTTCCTAGGCCGGGAGGGAGGGGGGGGTGGGTGGGCCTTGGACTTCCAACAGGGCAGGGCACCATGCCCTCTTTCAAGGAAGAAGGGGGAGGGAGGAGGGGTTGGGGGGTAGCTGGAGGGGACCGGGAGAAGTGGAAGAAATGTAAAAATTTTATTTATTTAATTATGTTTTTGAATGGAAAAAATAAAACAAAACAATGTAAACAAAAAATAAAGACTATGTCACAAGTATTGTTCATGCTTTTAGATATGTATGCTGTGAGAAAAATTGAAGTGGAGTATAAAGATTAGGACAATGCAGTTTTTGTGAAGAAATAAACATGAATTTAACTATAGCTGTAGATAGAACAAGGAAGGTAGATAAGGACAAAGGCACTATAATTGTTCAAAAGGTTAGCAGTACAATTAACAAGGATTTGGACTTTACACTAGGAAAATCAGAAGAGAGTATTGGGGGCAAGACCCACCTTGGTAGGACTCCTGGCTGTAAAACTAAAACTCATTTTGGAAACAATAATTTGAAAAGAAAACACATCCACAATATACCATTGCTGCATAACAATAGAATAATAGTAGAGTAGTATGAGCTTATTCACACTAATAATAATAGTGAATAACAGAGTGAATACCTGTGAGCTATTATTTATAGAAAATTTACATTGGTGTAGTTTCTTGTATATTAATACAAATTCAAATTATATTTGTTATATTGAATATGTTCCTATTTCTTTTTATAACATTTGTACATTTATATTAAAATATCTAGACAAAGTTCTTTTGTCATATTGGATTCATGCATATTTCTACCTCTGTTTAAAAATTTCATATATTGATATAATTTTAGGATATATTTATCATATTCTATTATACACTTCTAACTCTGATCAAGATACTTATACATTGTTTACATTTTGAGGCCATTGACCTCATTTGATGCACAGTTGTTTAAAGATTGTTTAATATTCTGATATTTGTTGGGCCCAGATTATGGCCCCAAGAGAGAGACCACCAGAGAGGCCCAGACTGTAATAAGGAAGGTTTATTTAGCATAATACAAACATATTTGGAACCCATCTCTAACCCCCGTGCAGTGAGGTAGAGAGGAGCTGAGCTCCTTCTGTGGGGTTAGTCTTTTAAAGGTGTATCTACAAAGAGGCTTTTTGAAGCTGTTTTGGCACAGGTGCAAGGTCTTTTGCTCTATCTCATCCTGCTGTGTCAGCTAGTTTTTGTTTTTGTTTTTTTTTATTTTATTTTTAGAGCAAGGCCACCCTGTTTCTTAGTCAGGCCATATTTATCAGCCTGTACCAGGTGACCAGGCATAATTTCTGGGTGGCAGGGGGGAAGGCCACTGTCTTCCTGGGAAAACATTCTGCTAGGAAATTTCTTCTTGCCACTTTGAGAATAAGGGTCTTATAATATTAAGTCTTAGTCTTTAAGTTATACAGGTATTAAATATTATAGGTCAGTAGTCATCCATTTGTCATACTTACAGTTAGACTAATCAGGATTTTTAGGTACATAGAGACTGTATTTTTCAAAGATATTTAATCTTCAACCACTTCAAAATACTGTAAAATATGGCATTTAAATAACTTAGGGTCCTATTTACATGAGACACTATTGCTCCTGGCAGCATGGATCTATTTCCATAAGAATGTTTAGTATCAAAGATACTCCCCTTGGAGCTCGTTTTCTTCTTGGCAAAACTGGCCTTTGGGTAAAAACACTGCCCAAGCCTCAACCACTGACAAAATGAATGGTGTCCATACTGAGCAAGAAGGATACAAAAAATACAAAATACTGCCAAACCTGGCCAAAACATGGTCAAACAGTTTTAAAAATTTTTTCCTGCTGTCTGTCAGTTACTCTAGGCCATAGACAAAGTTGGTTACTCCAATGTTGCCGAGACTTTGGGTGATTGCCCAGGTAGCCAGTTGTCTCTCTCATCTACTGTACATTTTGGAAGCATCTTAATTGCATTTCCTGTCTCGTAATATTATCTACCTTCTCAGGCCTTCTCAGGTGTTGAATACTAGATAGTCATAGTTACTGTCTCTTATGACTTAGCCAAGCATTTCTAATACAAGTCTTAGACTCCTTAAAATAAAATAATTATTACAACATTTAGCATATGTTTCTTGCTTAATATTGTTTGTGCTGGTTGTAATTCTATTTTTTATACTTAACATCTCTTCTTATTGTATTTAGTTGTATACTGGGTTTGTAATTCTCTTATTTAGGCAAAATGGGGAGGGGATCGGGAACCTCGTTCAGCCAATGGCCTTTGAGAGACTGGACTAGGTTTGTGTGGCCTTGGGTACCAAAAAGCATTCATGTCCATACACATGCGCTCTCTCTTTCTCCCTGCTTATCATACCTGGATATTGCATTCTGTTCCTGTTCCCTGTGAGTTCCCATTTAATAAAGAACCCCTTATTATATCCTATTTGGAGATAGTGTGCTATTCCTTTATTCACACCCCCCCATCCAATTTGACATGATCCCCTTCATCAGGCTAAGGGGATTTTCTTCCTAGTTCAGGCTATGGTTCAGAAGAGCCATGTTATAACTAAATGAGCAGTACTTACTGTCATAACCTATGTAATTTTCATTTTTCAGGCATGCATACTTGAAGCATCACAAAGTCATGATGCTTGAAGAAAGGTTCTAGAAAGTCACTAATGACAGACAATGTGTGACAGCGTCCCATTCTTCTAATGAAGCATGTGAATGGTCTATGTAGGCTGTGTTAGGAAAGCCTCTATGGCGGTATATAACAAATCACATCAGAGATATTTTTAATGTGAGACATTTGCTGAGGAAAGCAGAAGGTACCAGGTGAAGTCAATCACAAAGGATGACTATGTGTGTTACAGGAAGTGAGGATTTCTGCAGCCATTTGAAATCCAGATGATGTCATCATGAACATCAAACATCAGAAATGAAAGATTAAGCTTTAGTGTGTTACCTAAGTAACAGCAGTCTTGCTTTAGCCCAGTCTTTATTTGCTTTCCTCTTGTTCATGCCAATGAATGCCAGACCTGTGCTACTTCCTTTTTTACTTAGCTGGAGTTTATAATTATCTCCCAAATATAGAAATAACTGAAGAAATTGGACATCAAAAGAACAAATAATCCAATAAAAAAAATGGAGTACAGCCCTAAAGAGAGAACTCTCAACAGAGGAATCTAAAATGGCTGAAAGACAATTAAGGAAATGTTCAACATCATTAGACATCAGAGAAATGCAAATCAAAACAACTCTGAGATTCCATCTTATACCTGTAAAAATGGCCAAGATCAAAACACTGATGACAACTTATGCTGGAGAGGTTGTGGGGAAAAGGGAACACTTCTTCATTGCTGGTGGGAATGCAAGCTGGTACAGTCCCTTTGGATGTCAATGTGGCAATTTCTCAGAAAATTAGAAAACAACCTTCCTCAAGACCCAATAATACAACTTTTGGGTATATATCCGAAGGATGCTCAATAGTGCCATGAGGACATGTGCTCAACTATGTTCATAGCAGCATTGTTTGTCACAGCCAGAACCTGGAAACAACCTAAACGCCCCTGGACCGAAGAATGGATAAGGAAAATGTGGTACATTTACTCGAAGGAGTACTACACAGCAGAAAAAAATAATGACATCTTGAATTTTGCAGAAAAAATAGATAGAACTAGAAAACATCATTTTGAGTGAGGTAACCCAGACCCAGAAAGAAAATTACTCACTCATAAGTGGTTTTTAAACATAAAACAAAGAAAACCAGCCCACAAATCACAATCACAGAGAACCTAGACAACAATGAGGACCCTAAGAGAAACATACATAGATCTAATCTACATGGGAAGTAGAAAAAGACAATATCTCCTGAGCAAATTGGGAATATGGGGACCTAGGGAGAGGGTTGATGGGGAGGGGAGAGGAAGAGAGGAGAGCAGAGAAAAATGTAGAGTTCAGTAAAAATGAATAAAACATGAATTTGAAAAAAAAATTAAAAATAAAAGACTTTTTAAGAGATGAGTTTTTATTTGTTTTAATTTTAATACTACAGGGGGATCTTGAAATTGGACCAAACATCTTTTGAGCATCTTTGGAGTCTATCATGGCAAAGTGTAGAAAATTGTAATTTTGATGTGTAAATCTAAGAAATTCATGTGTTTAAACACTTGTTCTCTAGACCAAAGGCTATAAGATCATGAGGAGGTGAAACTTCACTGAAATATAATTGAGTCACTAGTAAATAGGGCTGATGGGTTCTAGGTCAACTTTGGTTCTGGGTTGAGTTCCCTCTTCTACATATTTGCCAACATGATGTCATGAAATCATTTTCTTACTGCTACAGATGGTAGACAGCTGTATTTCCTAACCCACCTAATGGACTGAATTACCCCCATACAATAGGAAAAATAATTTTTTTGTTCCTTAATTAGCTTCCTGAGAAGTATTTAACCATAGAGATAAGAAAAGTTAACTAATACAAAGGGGAATATTAAAGACCATAAAGCTATTGACACACCATGATTCCAACTCAGAGAGTGTGGTTTGAGAGCTTGTATTTCTTCATTTTATAGTCTGTGGTCCAAGTTACTTTATATGCTTATCCATTTACTCTACCTTTTGCCAACTCATTTTTGTAATATACAATTTCACTTGTATGTGTCATACTAACATATTATATAATGTATACAACTCAGAGTTTCTATATTAATTACTTTGTCTTGAATGGCCAATAATAGTGTGACTCACCCTGACTTTGATTCCAGCTGTAAGACTGTGAGAATGCAAGTACCTATGAGGCAGGCAACCCAATGTCAATATTATAAAATAACAACAAAGAACATGAAAATTCAAAAAATAAACATGGGGTAGGCTAATTACATCCAAGACCTGAATACTGAAACAAAAATCAGCCAAAAGAAATTTTTCTGAAAGTGTTACTTTTTGCTATTGGTAGGCATTCAAAATTGCTGTTTTCCCTCTAGATGTGGTGCCTGTGGCAAGGCAGGTGCACTTCTGTAATGCAGTCCAAGGAAAAAAACGAAATGTTCTTCAGTCTCAGCTGTTATGTATAAATAACAATTATGGAAAGGGTTGAATGAAAAGGATGACCTTTCTAATGGATTCCATTTGGTGATTCTCATCTCCAGTTAGAGAATGTTTTCCTGCCATTCCCCCATGCAGATGCCTAAGTTGAAGGCCTAAGCTCTGAAGACACGTATACTCTTTTTGAAAGAAAAAAGGTCTATGAAATCTTTTTGAGAGAAAATTTATTATGTCTATCTTTATTGAGAGTTCATGTGTAATGTAGGAGAAATTTATTCTACTGACATATTTTTGGAAAGAAATGCTGGATAATAGTCATGAAAGACACAGCACATGCACATAAAGCATCACTTTCCAAAACTTTTATATGCATCTAGCTCATTATTCTTAGTAATTAATTTTACATGCTATAAGATAGGTAAAAATGGATTTACTGCTGGAATATAATAAAAAAAATTTAAAAATATTTAAGAAATTTTGTGTGCTTATGAATGTTCAGGCTTCAGGTATCTGTGTGCATCATGTGTGTGCCTGGTGCTCAGCGAGGCATCAGATCCTCTAGAACATGGAGTTGCAGACAGTTGTGAGAAGCCATGTGGGTGCTGGGAGTTTGGGTCCTTAGCAAAAGTAGTAAATTCTCTGAACAGAACCATCTCTCCAGTAACAGATATAATCTTGAACTTCTGATGTTGAAATGCTAATGCTTGATAATAATACTAACCAGAAACACACTGAACTCTTTACCCAGAAACTTTAGGCGTGTTAGTGTAGGAGAGTGATATTCCTCCATGGTATGACCTTGGAATTGCCTTTGCTCAAGTAAATTTCACAACCCATGCAGACAACCCTAATTAAATGTGATTGATCCAAATATCAAATAAAAAAGAATTTTAAAAATAATTTTAAAAAGGGAGAGCTGTTGGGAAGAAGAAACTATTAGCTGGTGCTGGAGGGACATAGAGAAGATGATGGAGGAGACTGTGATAAAGATTAGCTGGAGCTGGAGGGGCATAGAGAAGATGATGGAGGAGACTGTGATAAAGATTAGCTGGAGCTGGAGGGGCATAGAGAAGATGATGGAGGAGAATGTAATAAATATATGATACAAATGCATGCATTTTAAAATTTCATCTTTACATTTTCCAGTTGTTCTTAAGCAAATTTTATATTGAACAAAATACTTAACCAGAATTATGTAACAAAATAAAATTACCAAAACACCCTTCAGTTAAATCTTTCAACTCAAATTTTTCAAAGTCAAATGTTATCATGAGTGTTTATGAACAAACACATTAAAAAACAGAATAAGACACCTAACATGTTGATTTTGTATTCAAGGATAATATGTGTATACATTGCATATATGCATAGATTCATGCATAAATGTCTTTATGTTCTGAAATATAAAATGAATGTCTAAAAATTAAGCAGAGTCCAGACTGTTAACCATTAAAAATAGTAATAACATCATGAAATTTGCAGGCAAATGGCTGAAACAATAAAAAAAAAGAAAACTTAACCCAGACCCAGTAAGACAAACTTGGTATGTACTCAGTGATAACTGGCATGCAAATGGGATGCAACAGGTGTGGAGGGACACAGTACTTGAAGAGACAACTGGAATTAGGGGGCATGGCATTTCAGTGACTAGATGGAGACCCAGTACAATAGATCCTCTCAGGAAACCACAATGTTGAATCCAGCAAAACTCCTCGTGATGGGGGATGTGGAGACCAAACCCTGCAAAGTTTCCAGCGGAGGGATTGGGGCAACAACCCAGCCACAAAACTTTTGACCTACAATTTGTCCTGCATACAAGAAGTGCTGGGAAAAGCAGCTCAAAAATTGTGGGAGTGATCCATCAATGACTGAGACCCAGGCCAGGAGAGGGAGCCCTGTCTGGCACTGTCTGGAGGGTCAGGAATCAGAGACCCTAGGGACCTAGGATAGAAGCAAACACAGCTGGCAGGGAAAAAAAAATAAGGCGATGAAATCATTGGTAATCATACTCTACTTGTAGATCAGACTCCAGCATAATCGTCATCAGAGAGGCGTTGTCCAGCAACTGATGGAAGCAGATGCAGAGACCCACAGCTAAACATTAGGCAGAGCTCAGGGAGTGCTACAGAAAAGGAAGAAGAATGATTATAGGAGCCAGAGAGGTCAAGGAAACCACAGGAAAAACCACAGTAACATCGTGGGCTCATAGGGACTCAGATAGACTGAAGTGACAATCAGGGATTCTGTGTGGGTCTGATGTAGGTCATCTGCATATATATAATGGTTGTATAACTTGAAAGTCTTGTGGGACTCCTAACAATGTGAGTGAGGGCTGTCAATGACTTTTATGCTTGCTCTGTGGACCGTTTACCTCCTATTTGGTTGCCTCATCCAGCCTCAATGAAAAGGATGTGCGTAGTATTATTGCAACATGGTATGACATGTTAGGTGGATAATCCTGGGAGGCCTGCCCTTCTTTGAAGGAAGAGGAGTGAATCTGATGGTGAGGGGAGTTGGGGTGGGGAGGGAATTGGAGGAGGGGAAAGAGAGGATACTGCAGTAGGGGTGTAATATATGAGCAAAGAATAAATAAAAAAATGAAGAAGAGAAGAGAAACAGTGACCCAAACATATGAATGCTTGCAACTTTGCGTATCTTCATAAATTTGATAGTTGAAATTCAAAATTTTTATTAATGAATGGATACATAATTAGAAATTTAATTTTTAACAATCAGTGTTGTTAAACTTGTAAATGAACTGAGGGAAAGGAAGAGCGAAATATTTTATTGTCATTGGCGTTAGTGGGTATTGGCCATTATGTGTGCCACTTTGACCATTCTAGCCTTATTAGAATCAAAAGAAGATTCTTGTTCATAGATTTCTTAAATTGCTTGACTATTTGGTAATTTTTAAATAGTAGATACTGAGAGATAATAGAATTATTGTTCAATGAATGCACTTGGAAATAATATGAAATTCTAAATAATCCATGGCATTAGAGAGAAAAAAATTCTGAGTAGTTTATCAGGCATTGGCGATTACTGCCTTAAACATTTCACAATCTGGTGGACATGCAAGGCATGTGTTCCTAACAATGCAATTACAAATGCTTTCATAAAAATGACAGGTAAAATTATCACCATTGCAAGAAATGCTTTACAATGGAATAAGATGAAACGCTGCTCTGTATGGGTGAGCTTGAAATCACTTCATGCCGAAGTAGCTCCATTAGTCCTTTGAATGACCTACATTTTTAATTTGGCATGAGACCATTTCAAGCTATGTAGTGAAACTAATGAGGCTGCTACAACTGTGCAAAGCAATAATCAACACTTCTTTACAATGGAGAGTTTATTAAGTCCATGCATGAGCTGAACTGTGACAGATTTACTTTAAGAAAAGAGACATGCATTTTTACTGTTTCCTGAATAAAAATAAATAATCCAAATATGTATGATGCCTGGAAAACGTCCAGGATTGTTAGTTACTCTCAAACAAATAAGTAGCTCTAAAAAAAAGTCACTCTGCAATGATTACAGAGACAGTTTTAGTGTTTCTTGGAATGCTTCTGCAACTGTTGTGGAAACAATAGCCTAGTGGGAAACTAATGATCTTAGAAAACAGAAGTGACTGCTCTGAATTTGGACTGGGCATAAATGTGCACTTACTCAAACTAGATTTTTAATTTCTAGCCAATAGAATCTTAAAAATGGGACATTTTCCTTATGGAAAAAAAATTTGAGATGAATGAGAATACAGGTAAATATATGTGAGTCTAACAAATAATAAAATTATTCAGACACCTAAAAATTACCTCAGGTTCATCTAAGTGTATGACAGAGTAAAAAAGAAAAAAAAAAGCATAAAACTAAAAAGAAAACACTGGTGAATCTCATTTTAATATACTATTTCCTTTCTTCTATAAAATATGAGAAAAAATCACACACACACACACACACACTCATGGGTAAGAGGGAGGAAGAGAGGGAGAATCGGAGGAAGAATGAAAGGAGGAGAGAGTCTTAAAAACAGAACTTTATCCAAAGGGAGGGGGGGTGGGCCTTGGACTTCCAACAGGCCAGGGCACCATGCCCCCTTTCAAGGAAGAAGGGGGAGGGAGGAGGGGTTGTGGGGGTAGCGGGAGGGGATCGGTAGAAGGGGAAGAAATGTAAAAATTTTATTTCTTTAATTATGTTTTTGAACGGAAAAAATAAAACAAAACAATGTAAAAAAAAAACCAGAACTTCAATGAGTGTTAACTTTTGGATTCATTTTCAATTGAGATCAAATAAATGTTTTCTTTCTGCTACATGTTTCAGTTCTGATGTTTATACACAAATAAGATGAAGTCTAGACAAGGAAAGCATACTGCTCAGCATTCAATATCCACCCAGTTAATCATATATTAAAGTCATCAACTAGTGTGTTGCCTTTACGAAACTTACTACTTGAAATAAATAAGAGAGCTCATACTACTAGGCACTTTTGACTTTGCAAGCTGCAAGCTCTATGGAAAGCCAGGCACCTAACAAGTTAGGGTTGAAAGAAGGCATCTCAGAGTGTTTTTATGGCTTGAAGTTGACTCAAGTCAGTCAGGAGGAAGCAGGTTATGTCTTTCCAAAGACATATACCAGGGCAAAGGGGACAGAAAGAACCAGAGATGCACAGGAAACTAGTTTTACCTCCTTGTTGGATCTTGACATGAACTTGAAAGAGACAAATATATCAAAGTGTATTTCAATATGAGAGGGTGAGAAATACTGAACACAGAGGCGTTCAATGTTAAGAGTGTGAGAGCAATGAAGATATCCCACCGAAATCCCAGAGCTGTTCTTAAATATTTGGATGCTCCGTCATTCTTAAATGGAAACCCAACTACTGTTCTTTATTATTTATCATACCACCCTGGGTCTGCTGTGCTAAGCTGAATGATGCTTTCAGTAGAAATAAAATGATGAATAAGACTATTGTCTGATAAAAATAAGTTTTGCATCCTATATGGTAATCATAAAATCTAGATAACCAAGTTTGAAAGGAGTAAAGCACACCACATATGGTAAGTCATTTCTCTTATTTCCTTTGGTCTGAAGAGCATAAAATTGAATTGTGGATATTTCATAGAAATTCAATAGGTCACTAAATAGAAGTATCAATAACACACATTAATCAACTGAATAGCTTGAAAACAGATTTATTTATGGGTCACTCTTAGTGATTCTTAGGTCTTTTCTACAGTTAACTATCTAAAACTCCTAATGTTTCTGACAACCCAGTGACCGACGACAGAACCAAACAAGACTGGAGAAAACAAAGTCAATGAAATGATTCCTAATGATATTCTTCTGTACTCATAGATCATTGTCTAATCCAATTGTCATTAGAAAGGCTTTACTCAGCTACTGACAGAAACAGATGCAGAGACTCACAGCAAACATTCGGCAGAGCTTAGGGAATCCTGTGGAAGAGAGGGAGGAAGGATTATGAGAGTCAGAGGTACCAACTACAGCACACAAAAATTCACAAAATCAATTAACCTGGGCTCACAGAGACTCTTAGAGACTGAACAACCGACCAGAGAGCAAGAATGGGACTTATTTTTGAAATATCATCTAATGCCGAAACTCGGCAGCATCAGGTAAAAAAATTGTTACCAATAAGAAATAATAGATTGTTACTGAGTTGGGTGAATTTGTGTGTGTGTGTGTGTGTTTGTATGTCATATTTTTTAACTTGACCAACAGAAATATTTTTAGATTATTTAATTTTCTATCTCTCCTCTTTATTTGCTCATAAAATGTCTAACTTGTAAATTTTGCTGAAGCATTTTTTATTTTGCTTCCTATTCAAAAATTGGGAGAACTACCTCTTGAGTACAGCTCTTCAATATGTGTGTCATTGGGTATATGGTTATTAAGACCTAAAATACAGTCTGTCAAAAATTAAATGCCCAAAGAGTAGAAAACATTTCATTTCAAAATCAACCAGAAATAGATGATTGATTCCTACTGCGGAAGACACTATTTATCTTGACTGCAAGATATGAAACATTTAAACTGGAACAGAGCCGGGAGCTTCCTCCCATGCTGCCTAGCATTGGGAGTGGTTGGAGTTGCTACCCAGGTTTCTGGGAAAGAAAAGCATTATCACCTACATGTGAACATTGTCAACTATAAAGCAAACAGACCAGTCAAGATTGCCACTGGTGCCATAGGGGCACTACTCTTGTGATAGCAAGCTCTGACGGCTTGGTACAACCTAGACTAGTATAAGAAGAGATCTCAACATCGCCTGTCTAAGATGCTTTTGCCTGAGAGTATCTCTGTTAGGGGTTTTCTTGTTTGTTAAATTATGTGGAAAGACACAGTTCTTTGTGGGTCACACCATTCATGAGGCAAAGGGTCCTGAACTTTGTGAGAGAAGATAAATCAAAAAGGTGAGTATGTATTTATTCTTTCTTCATTTTTGACTGTGGATATGATGTGACTTGATGTTTGAGTTCTTCCTGTAACTTTCCTAAAATGATGGACTCTAAGCTGAAATTTTCAGGTAATAGTTTTTCTTCTCAAAATTCCTTTCTTCAGAGTATTTGTCACAGCAACATAAATTTTTCTAGAACAATTGTTCTGAAATCAATAACCCACTCACTTAGTGCATTTGAGGCCCTTCTGAAAAAGGGGTACTAGAAATGGAGTCAAAATCCCATGTCTGAAGATGGCATAGGCCTGGAAAATGGAATGGACACACCACTGTTTGCATACTCTGACATTACATCTAATACTCTTCTAAGCATCAAGGTTTATACCTGCAGATGAATGCTACCCTCAGGCTTAATGAAAGACTCTTCTCAAGGAATATCATAAAGGGGGGAAACAGGGATATAAGAGCTACAAATCAGGGAAAAGGACTGACAAAATGCTATCTTCTGAGAATGAAACAGACATTACATGCATCAACTCAAGCATCTGTGTATGCCTGCACTGAGTCTGTAGAAGACTGACCTGTGTCATCATTCAAAGGGACTTACACCTCTCTGTAGAAGTATTGGCTACTAAAGTGTCCTGTTTGAGGGGGAGCAAATATCTTCAGATGTGTAACTATTGATGGATCTACCGGTATCCACCAGATAGTTCACAGCCTCTTTCTTACAGACAGCCCTGGTTATACCCAGTGAATCAGAAAACAAAACAAAAAGACATGAACATGGAAAAGAGATCTGTATGGAGCAGAAGGTGTTGACAGATGTGGGAAGGAGGAAAGAGAGAGTGGGTGTGCGAGTAATTAGAATACATTATATACACTTAGGAAATAGTCAAACAGCAAAACAAAAATACTAAGAAAATAGTACGTAATATATCGCAGTATTTTTATGTTGATCACATGGTAACAGAACAATAATTTGTCATATTGATATAAATGAAACATTACTTTTAAAAATATTTGACAAATTTTAGTTTGCCATATGGATACTAGAAAGTTATAGGATTCATAATTGTACCTCATGTTGTTTCTGTTTCATATTGTTAATTTGTGATTTGTAGGAAGAATGAGATTAAGAGTTCGATTTTCATGGTTTTCTGATGGAACTGGGACCTAGAACTGATATCACCTCTAGTCATAAATAGGTCAAGTTGGCCAAATAAAAGGAATAACATCTTTGATATAAGGTTTATAAAAAAATTTAATTTAAAATACTTACTTTAAGAATGAAATGGCTTCTGTCAAAGCAAGCTTGTGTTTGTTAACACAAGAATTTGAATAACTGAATTTTTCTCGTTATTGACATACAAAGTCTTCATTATGAATCAGCAGAAAAAAGTCACAAAATTTAAGTTTTATAGAAGTATTTGCTCACAAAATATTAATTTATTGTTATTTATTTTCAATACTTTCAAAATAAAATCAGAACCATGCATTTTCTTTTTATCCTTAGCTGTTTTGTATTAAATACTCTTAAAAGGGAGAATGGGTGGTTTTCTTCCTCTCACAGGGACTGTATGGTGTCTGCTTCCAGAAATCTGCATTTTCTTCACTTTTTCAATAACAACATATTTTATGTGGAACTTTTCTAGGCAAACTTCAAAGGGTGCATGCATTAAGCTTCGTAGTGAGACCAATTTTATTTCTGCTTTAAAATATATGTCCTTTTGATTTGTATAAAGAGCAGAGTTTCTATAAGTTCTCTTTAAAGTAGAGAGGCACACCATCATCTAAAGTTGCATGACGTCTCATTAAATGTTTAAAATACACTTTCAGCGAAAGGATATTGTCAACTTTAGAGCATGGATTTCTGCATCTAGACAAGTTATTAAAATTTCCTCTTCATACTGATTCCTATAAAGTGAAGTCCAAATTCCCCTTTATTCTCTAATAAAATACCATCTTTTAAAACATTTCTTGGTATAGTGTAAGTGCCTAGATATTTGTTAAATGACCTTAGTGCTTCATTTCTCATGAGGTTCTACGAGTAATGGCCAAGTTTGTTGCAATGCTAAAATATCATTCCTCTAATTTTACTATTCTTTTACAAAATAAAATCATATATTTTGGTGTTAATTTTGGTCAATATATACATGAGTTTAGAATTTTGTTCCTATATCACAGATACACCATTAATGTGAGGTCCAAAGTGATAGGAAATACATACTAGACATAAAACTGCCTCAATGATGGTAAATGGCTTGTTATTTGACCTATGTATCTGTAATTGGTAGAATTTCACTCATCTAAATATTCAAATTCACATATGTGTAAATCTTACATAAGCTTACTTTCTGAAAACTATTTAAGGATATTAGACCGTTTTTTTAAGGAATGATGATAGCAGGGCTTATATTTTCAGTTTTTTCTTTTCAATATTTTAGGCTCTTTCTCAGAGTGCATCAATCATAGCCAGGTCTTGAATGCACATGAAACTGATCCACAGCCTCTCAATCAGGGAGCACAGGAAGCTAAGCAATCAATCTATGTAGTAATTGGTTCAGGACAGCGTGAACATAGTTTATGATTGACAGCTTCTTTAATTCTGCCTCTAATTCTACTACAAAATCAGTTAGAAAAAGTTAAGCAAATATACTAGACAAGCCAATCATGAAAGACGTTTTAGTTTTCTTACCTGTGGCAGAATCCTCATGACAACTTACAGGCAGAGAATAGATGAAGCCTTCCAAACTATTCCAAATGCTGCATCATCTGAATTTCAAGTCTTATCCCCTTCCTGGCTGCCTGTGAGGTGCTGATAAATGAAGTGGCAATTGCTGATACCCATCTTGTAGCATGATTTTATACTCTTTTATTCTACCTTCTTGTATTTCTATGGTTCAAAACTTTATCTATATTTCAGTGTCTTATTACAAACTCAAAATATGAGTCAGTATGCTTTTGTTGTTGCTTCAAATTGGGATTATTATAGAGAGACTTCTTTGATTAATTTACTCTTTAACATTTCATTTAGTTCCCTCTCTTAAAAGTAATGCTATATTTTTAATATGATTATCATCATTGGTTCAAGGACTGATTTATTGTGCTTAGAATTTTAGAATTGCTGTGAATAAAATTATTATTAATATTATAATTATTTTCTTCAACAAATTACTAGTTCTCAAAATTTTCCAAATAAATAAGCTTCTAATGTTCATAATAAAAGTTTTGAAAACATTTTGCAATATAATTGAACAAGATAGATTTCTAGTTAATTTCAGATGGCTCATAAAAATCACTGAGTTTTCGCAAAATGTCAGAAATTAGGAAGGTGGAAATAGTAACCAGAAGACAAACTCCAAGATGCAGGGCAGGGTATGGAGGGCCAGAAACAGAGACAAAGGGGATGTACCTTACAAAAGGTGGAAACTTTACAGGCAAATATACATGGCATCAGCCAACACCAAGCAAAACGCATGAGAACAGGGAATTTTCAGAGAACAACAATAATAAGGTCCCATCTAACAAAGTACTGCATGGCTATTTGTCTCAGCCCCAGGCTTCTGATTGATTTCTGATGAATATAGCAGATATGCACCCATTTCCTGCGTTTTGAAGGTGGAAAGAGATAATTATTATCATCTGACATGAATGTGAAATGCCTAGTTCGGGCAAATCAAAAAGGTCCTGACTAGCAAATGAGACCTCTCTGAACTGAAAGAGGGATATATTGAGCAATTCCCAAGCTTTATCTAAATTGGGTAAATATTGAGAAAACATATTTCATAACATCATTTTGATCTGTTTAATTCATACATTTTAATTTAGATGAGATTTTTTGGCTCAGTTAGTAAGTTCAGCTTCATTACTAATATCTCATTTTAGCTAAAGTACTTCTACCATTGCTCAATTGACAGAGTAGAAGTTTGTACTAATTAATTATAAAACTCTTCTTCCATTAAGGAACTAAGGTTTCCATGAGAGTATTCTCTAATGCGGTGACTCATTTAAATTGAAACTTTTTGGCGCTATCAACATATTTTTAAATCATAATATAAAATAAAAATTATACTAATCAGGATAGACTTTATACATGTATGAAATTGTCAAAGAACCAATTCAATGAAAATAATTTTTAAAATGCACCACACTTTGTGTCTGTATTTCTGACATGCCAAGAAAAGAAAATGGTGGGAATGATTTTATATGTTATATCTATGTATTTATCAAGAATCAACATTAGAGGAAATAATATTATACATACTGAAAAAAAGTGAAGATACAACATATCTTAGGAGTGTACCACTATAGAACTATAGTTTAGATTCAATAGAAATTACGTGAAGTATTGGTGACAAAATCTTTCAAAAAGATTTCTCATAAATTCCAATAGCAAATCAGTTCATAAATTGTGGAATATATAATGTTGTTCTCATTACATTTATTTTTAATGCTGAGTTATGGATATAAAATATAGGATTTTTATTAATGATGTATGACTCTGAGCTGCTTTGAGATTGTTCAGCTCCAAAGGCCATGATAATTACTAAATATTTAGCAATAAAGTTGTCAATAACATGATCATGACTAGGTATTTTTAAGTTCAATTAGATTTATAGGATTATATTTAAAAGTGTAGAGAAAAATACTGTTCTCATATTGCCCAAGAGATAATCTCAACAGAATTACTGTAATTATAAAAACAAAAAGAACCAATTTAATTTTTAGAATTGAAGATTTCAAACACTGGAATATTCACTAAGTGATCTTAACATAAATATGAAATGAATAAAACAATAAACTTCAAAACTATGCACAATTATAAAAGAATGAAAAGATAAAGAAAATGGGAAGTCTCAGGTTTAAACAACTATGTCTAATACCTAAACATAACTGCAATAGACTTAATGGGGGGTGGAAGAGGCAAAAGGTGTGAAATTTTTGCTGAAGTTGTTGTGATTGGATGTAATTATCTCTTCTACTGAACAAGGCCAGTGATTGGTAGCTAGAATTTTTCAAGGGAATAAACATCTAGAAATATCATGCTGAAATTGATGATAAAAAGAAAATAATTGAATGTATCAATATGGGTTTAGCAGGCTCTAGGAATTAGTCTCATCACCAAAATCATCTATGGAACATGGAATACTTGCTTAAAAATGTAGTGTCTGAAATTTTATAACATCTGATGGATAGGAATATATACCTACAAAAACCTCAACAAATTACAAGTAAGTGAATTCAGAGAAATGTAGAATAGTAGAAATTACAATCAAGGTATGAATGAGTTAAAAATAAAATATATGCAAGGAATGGAATAATATGAAACCTCAAAAAAAAAAAAAAAACAACCAAGGACTGTTTGGATAAAACTAAAGACCCAATGCTAGTGGAAATAAAGTATAAATGATCAAATATTATATTGGCATGTATATATGACAAATACAGAATTTACAAAGCAGTAGAGAAACAAAGCATAGATATGGTTCATCAAGAGATGGTCAATGAAAAAAGAAACACTAATGGTTAAAAAGGTATTGCATCCTCTCACCCATCCCCTCACCACCAGCCCATTATGGCTCTGTGGTCTGTTCCATAAGAACAGGAGAGCTGTTCCTGGCCCTCACCAACTGAAACACTCATAAAAAGAGAACTGCACCTTGCCTGGGCAACACAGTGAAGCCAACCATGTTAGTAGCAGTGTGTGTGAGCCAGCCTCAAATTAGTGAGCAAGGGAGAACTGATGCATCACCCATCTGTCATGTGGAGGCATGAGGGGGGGAGGGTTGGTCTCATTTCTCCCTACACCTCCACCCATCAGCACCTGAGGCAGGTGGGAGAACTGTACTTCATGTCCTAAAAGTGACATCTATGTCATACCCTTTCCCAGGGTTCAGGAAGCATGACTGAAGAGGGGCTGAAAAATTATAAGAGGCATGGGTAATGCATAAATACAAAAAAATAACCTGTTTTCTGGAGACAGAAAAACAGCTTGGCAAGATCTGCCTTAGGCCAAGCAACATTCCAGCATAGAGAAGAGAGGTGGGCACCGAGTCCCACTAGAAGGTAAGGGAGTTTTGGCAGTAGGCAGCTTCTGGGAGAGAGAGAGAATCTGAAGATGCACAATATAAAGTAATCCCACACTTGCTCAGAATTGAGCACAATAAAGGGCTCATTATTTGGGGGTAGATTCACAGATCACAGTCCTATGCACAAATGGAGAACAGGAATGGAATCCAGTAGCCAAGAGAGCGCTTGAAAGCTTATGGCTGCCTTTATAGAATAAGAGAACATGCACAAGTGGACTGGTATTTTAAAGGCTATAGGATGAAGGAGTTCCCACAGCAAGAGTCAGTATTTTATTTTCTGTTTTTTTTTTAATTTTTTAAAAAAGATGTTATGTCATGGTTCCTCAGAATTGTAACTTTCTCTCCATATTGAAACATTTGTGACTAAAGGAAAGGTGAACTTTAAGAAAGCCTCAGGAAGTAAACAAAAGGTCACTTTCCAGGTAAAACGTGAAGCTGGAAGAGTCATGAGGGGCCCCATCCAGGAGCTAATAAAAGGCGTATACATTGGCTGAGAGGATGCTGTGCCCAGATCACAATCCCCAGAGAGACCACCAGAGAGGCCCAGTCTGTAATAAGCAAGGTTTATTTAGCATAATACAAACTCCAACCCCCATTGCAGTGAGGCAGAGAGGAGTCAGAGCTCCTCTGTGGGGTAAGCTTTTAAAGGTGTATCTACAAAGAGTCTTTTTGAAGCTCTTTTGGCACAGGTGCAAGGTCTTTTGCTCTGTCCCATCCTGCTATGACAGTTTTTTGTTCTTACAGGAAGGCTACCTTGGTTCTGTGTCAGGCCCTCTTTATCAGCCTGGAGCAGGTGGCTGGCTGGGCTGAGTTGAGTGTCCTTGTACTGGGAATCTCCCAGGTGGGAAGGGCAGAGAGGAAAGTGCTGTCTTTCTGGGAATGTGAGGCTAGTCTGTTTTCTAATTTTGAAACATTTTGCTAGGAAATTCCTTCTCGTCCCTTTGAGAATAAGGGGTGAGGGTCCCACAAGGGAAGAGTCTGAATAGAGAAAGTGCATAGTAACTTTGCTTCAGGAAGGAGCTCTGCAGGTTACCAAAAAGAAACCAACTTGGCTACAAAACCTCCGCCTTACACTCTGCCTTCCTGCAACATGTACTGGAACAATGGTGGCTCAGAACTTGTGGGAGTGCCAAACAACCAGTCCTTTAACTTAAAGCCAACACCACAGGAGTGATTCCTACACTGCCTGAATGGTCAGGAACTTGATATCCCAGAGACATTGGGTAGAACCAAACATTACTGCCCCCCTCAAAAAAAATCAATGAAATGATTCCTAATGATATTGTGCTACACTCATAGGTCAGTACCTAGCACAATTGCCATCAGAGAGGCTCCCACACAGAAGATGGGAGCAGCCAGAAAGAATGCAGAAAGAAAGTCTAAACTGGAGGTCTTAATAGGGGCCTTCCCATTGGAGCTCCAGAAATCACATGGAAGAAAGGGAGAAAAGATGGTAGGAGTCAGAGGATGGAGGGTACCGGAATAATAAAGCCTACTGAATCGACACAGCTGGGCTCACATGGGCTCACATAGACTGAAGTGGCAACTGCAGAGTCTGCATGGGTGTGCACCAGGTTCTCTGAGTATGTTATAAACTGTTAGGGACTCATAACAGTCGGACTTTGTTTCTTTGATTCTTTCTGTCAGCCTTTGGGACTCTTTTATTGGGTTTCTTTGTCATACCTGAATATGAGTATTTTGCCTGAAATATGGAACCTGAATCACTACCACAACTACCACCGAGACCAACTCTGATGCAAAAACAAAGAGCTTTTATTTCAGGTTAAATCGGGTCTTCAGCACCAAACTCAGAGAGAGATGTTGGGTTCAACCTGAAGACCAGAAAAGTCAAACAGTCACTCTTACCTCTACCTCAGTCAGAAATGGCGATCCTACCTCCAGGAATCTCAGAATAAGACTAAGCCTAAGACCTGTCTCCTCCTGTTTTATAATCCTCTCTAGTTCTGGGATTAAAAGCATGCACCCCTGGGATTAAAGGCATGCAGCGCACAGTTTCAATGGCAACTAGTGTGGCTATTGGGATTAAAGGCGTGTGTTAGTGCAGTCTGGTCTGTAAAGTGGGTCAGTGTGATTGTTTTACTTTCTGATACTCAGGCAAGTTTTATGTATTAAAATACAAATAAGATGACACTACGTGGGACCCTCCATCCATGCGAATTGGCAACAGCAGTGATGATGACAGCAATAGCAGCAACAGGGACAGGAGAGACCCTGAGTGACAAAAAGAAGAGGTTTATATAGAAGTGGCTTGGGAAATTCCAGGCTACTGGGCTTGTGATTGGCTTCCCTTGGGGCTGGGAGGGAAATTCCAGACTTAGAGGCCTGTAATTGGCAGCCACCTATGATGTAAGGGGATTCCCAGGCCTTAGGAAAATAGCCAACGGCCAGTAACTGCCTGAGGGGAAGGCCAAACTTCTAGGGGTTCAGTGATTGGTCCGTTTTCCCTGTTCAGGGATTGGTTGGTTTTGTGTATGCAGACCCGCCAATTTGAACCAAACCAATGAAAGATCTGTTCTGAAAAAAAAAAAAAAAAAAACAGGGTGGAAGGAGACTCAGGTTGGTCTCAATATTCCATGTGTGCGTGCGTGTGTATGTGTGTGTGTGTGTGTGTGTGCATGTGCGTGTGTGTGTATGTGAACATAGGACCACAATAAGCATATATAGAAAAATATACAGAGGACTGACAGGTATTTTACAAAGTGTTCATCTGCACCATTCCACAGGAAATTAAAAGTAAAAATCACAGTGAAATAACATTGAATACTTCTTTTTTTATTATTTAGGTTTTCTTTTTTTTCCCCATACATTGTTTTGTTTTATTTTTTCCATTCAAAAACATAATTAGAGAAATAAAATTTTTACCTTTCTTCCCCTTCTCCCGGTCCCCTCCCACTACCTCCCCACCCCTCCTCCCTCCCCCTTCTTCTTTGAAAGAGGGCATGGTGCCCTGCCCTGTTGGAAGTCCAAGGCCCACCCCCATCCCTCCCGGCCTAGGAAGGAGTGCATTCAAAAAGACTCGGTTCTCAAAAAGATAATACATGCAG
>PVIU01019344.1:0-36597 GCA_004026605.1 Ondatra zibethicus
TATTGGCTTGTTAGTTATGCGTGTTTTTCATGCTATTATGCCTACTCCATGCCCCAAAATACTATCAATCCTTTGATCTAGAAAATTAGGAATCATTATTTAAAATAATGGTAATTTCAATAGACACAACTATGCACCACCATGTCTGAGATACTTATTCCCTTAGGTTTTAGATGCTGATAGTGAAGAGCTCTCAGTGAGTCGGTCTCCACAACTTACCAAACATGACATTCTGTTACTTAGAACAGAGTGCTGTGTTCAGTTGTTGGTGGAAATGAGACTGTGAATATCTTTACAGTGTCATATGATTCTGTGTTTATGAACTAATGTTTGAAGTACTGGGGATTGAATCTAGAGCCTTGAGCATATTAGTCAAGTGCTTTAGTATGAAAATAGATCCTAGGTTCTAGGGTCTCTCATATGACTTCATTGCATTCCATTCTCTTTCTCTGCTAGAGTATACTTTCTTTCTCTAACATTTTCTAAAGATTGGTTCAGAAAAACTTTCCTCTGAGCACTTCCTGTGTGCAAATCTTCATCTCCATGCCTGCTTTTGGGGGTTCCCAAATCTGAAATGGTGCCAGGAACATTTTGAAGAAGCAAACCTAAATTGGGGATTCTAAAACCAAAATCAAATTCTCCAAATGATCATAGTGCCATTGTTAAATTTTGCACTAATGAATTGGATGATGCATTGATGGAAAGAAATACATTTGAGAACAGCAGAATCATTCTTATTATATATACTCTGATGTTCTATAGCTGTTATTAGAGGCAACTGATTCTTTGGAAATGATAATGAAAGAAAAGGGGTAAACCATTAACCTCTAAATGTGAAGCATAGATGTTGTCAAGGTCAATACATTAAAATACTGGCATCTCCTATAGCTAAGGAGATTTCTGGGATTTCCCCTGTTAGATCATCCACTCCAGCTGCCATAATCTCATTGCAATTGTGGATAAGTGTAATGGTCAGTGGATGTTCTGGAAGTCCTCTTAAGCCTCAGGCTACAACTATCTTCCTATTACTTCAGACTCTGTGTATCATGAGAAGTCAAGATATTAGAGATAGAGATGCTGTTTACAGATATAGTAAATAACATACTTAGCACCAAGCAATCTTTCTCAAATTACTTGATCCCTGTTGCTTCATTTACTGTAAGATACTTGAACAGCAGAAATAATAAGCTTTAACTGAGAGTGAAATAAATGTATGCTCATAAAATACTTACACCATGGCAGGTGATACTAAATATGAGCTATATAATATTAGCTACTGCGTTAGTTCTAGCCCTATTATATTATAGTCTAATATAACATCAGCTAACATGTTAGTGTCTGTAAGTCAGATCCAAACTGTGAGGAGATGTCATCACTCCTTTAGTAAAGACCCTTATTCACCTCACAGTACATGACAGTCTAAGTAGGTGCTCAACCAACCATGAAAGATACTGTTATGCCCATTTCACTTGTTAACAAATTCCAGAGAGCCTGTCATCAGCTTAGTCACACAAGTGAGAACTCCCAAGTCACTAGGTTCTCAGCATGGTCATCCTCACCATTGTGCTTTTGCTTAAGGAATGATTTTTCCCTGGTCACTTTCCACATTTTCTCTGACTCGTACATTGTTTAAAAATCTTTTAAAAATGTATTTGTCAGGTTTTTAAAAAGATATTCTATTCTCATCCCACAAGGGACTTTTAAAAAAACTTTTTTCCTTCTTTGTCTACTTCTTTGGTATTTTGTTGTTATAGGGTTTCTTTTCACTGTATGAATCTGTTCAATTTGAATACTTTCAGAACCAATTGATTTACTTATCAAAAAATAGTGCCACATTGGTGGTAGATGATAGCCAAGGCACTCATTTGGATTCCTAAGCCTCTCAGAGTCTGATTACTGGAGAACAGGGTAGCTAGAGATATTTATAGATATTTGCCCATTATGAACAATAGAGCAGAGAATACCATGACTGTGTTACACAAAGCATGGATTTTTCTACCCCATGATTTTTTTCAAGACAACATTGAATAGTTTACAAAATAAATAGCATAAATTTTAGTCAAACGTACTATTTCCTAGATTAATACAGTCTATGTAGAATATTGGGGGTGTAGATGAATCTATAGTGAGTTTTATTAAACTGCATGGCTTTCCTAGTCTTACAATACTTTCTATGATAATCATTTTCCCCAGGGGTAGGCAAAAATGTTAAACATGCACAGTTGGGAAATGCATAGGAAGTCTGTAACTTCCATGGCCAGAATCCATTTCTAACTCCTCCATTTAAGAGTCTTGTTCAAGGCCTTGAGAGATGGCTCAGTCACTTAGAACACTGGCTGCACTTTCAGAGGATAAGTGTTTGGTACCCAGACCCTACACTGATGGTTCACAATTGCCTATAGCTCCAGCTTGAGGTGATTCAACACTGTCTTCTGTACTCCAGGGCATCAACATGCCCCCAGACACATGCAAACACACATACACACATACATGCATACACACATACATGCATGCACACAGATAAAACTAAAATAAACCTTAAAGAAAAATTAAAGCTTTGGTCCAAATGATCTTCTACATCCTAGACTACACTCTCAGAAAAGGATCTCAAATTTACCAAAATTTTGGACAGCTTAACTTCTACAATTCTTGTAGTCATTCCCCCATTTTAAAGGAATTCTAATTTCCTTATTTGTAAAGCATCAAATCCGATGCATCTCAGGACTCTAAAATTGAATGTTTCATGTTATTATTCTTAGAAGCTCCTTTCTTGACAGGAAAAATTAAAATAAGCAAGATAACCAACAAAAACCTGTTTATGTTTTTGCTCTCCTTGGATAGAAGTCTCTAGAAAGCAACATGATAATATATTTCATATACTGAGATTGCTGTCATATTTATGATCTCTTCTTTGAAGACAGATATCTGCCTAATACAATGCCCCCAGTATTTATTCTAGTCCCAGCAAAAAAAAAATACTCCATATTTCTCTATTTTCCTTTATAGCCTCAATAAAATATGATATGGTGCTTCTCTGCCTTTACTATATATAGGAATTACCAGGAGAATTACTTTAAAAGTACAGTCTCAGCCTCTTCTAGAAGATAATTTATTAAAGAGATCAAGAAAGGCATTAAGTAGTCTCTTTTTGAAAGTGACCCAGGACTAGGAATATAACTCAGCAATAGAGTACTTGCCTACCATGAATTCTTACAGTGATAACCATCAAAACATGGAAAACCTAGGGGTCCAGAGCTTCATCCACAATTGTACAGGACTAGAAACTTGGTGGTTTGTTTTGCAAATTTATATCTGATCGTGATCAAGGAAACTTATTCACAATACATTTGACCATAATGGAAACACAGTAATTTAACATGAGAAACAGGACAATCAAAAGATCAATTAGTAAGTCAGAAAATACTTAGCTACATGGAACTGAACATAAGATACTATGAAATTATATAAAATTATGTGAAAAAATGTTTCCTGATCCAGAAACTGATAAGAGTTGTGCCCATGAAACAGAGAAGTTTGCATACATTTCTAGAAAATACCCTCTCCTTCCAGAATCCAGTTCTTTAAATTTAACATGTACAACCAGAATTGTTAACATTTCAGCTTCTGCTTACTGAGATTTAAGTGGATTTTCATGGCTAAAATATATTGAGTAGCCCAAAGTTCATGATATCCACTTGGCATTACAGTCCCATTTGGAGAAAATGAGTTAAAACAGCAATTGCATCCCATTCAGTCCCTGGGATAAAATAACCTCTGAGAAAATTATTCGTGCTGCAATTTTAACTTGATTCCAAGATATCAGAGACTAAAACATTAGAAGATTCTATGATAGAAAAAAATGAAAACATTAAATTGAGATGATATTTAATTTCACAGAAAATATGAATGCGCATATATAAAGAATTTTCAAATTGCCACACAAGATGATTTAGATTTTAGAACATAAGGTTTATTACTCTCCCTTAAGTCACTGGGACACAAGGTTTATTACTCTTCCTTAAGTAACCAAAGGGTGGACAAAGTTTGCATGCGACACTATTCACTATTCTAACATGAACTTCCTAAGGGATTTTGGATAACTAGGAAATTAGCTGCTACCAGCCTCAATTTCCTTACTATTTCAAATATCAACAAGTCCTAAAATGCCTGAATATAACAAGATATAAATTTTAAAAGATCACATGATTTTTTGCTATTCTAGAATTGGAATCAAATTCTCTTCACAGGAGTGTTAGCTCAGGTGTTGTTTGATTAACAGAATGCACAGAGGATTATCCTCAAGAGAGGATACAGAACACTTTTTCTTCTCCTTGGAACACTGAAGGTGTTCCCTTATTTATGCTATCATAAATAAGAAAGTGCCACAGACCTCAGTCTTCATTTCTATAAGGACAGCTAAACTAGACATGCAGTTCTGTAGAGAGAGTTGAAGCCAAGCAAGTTTTGAGTGTGCTAGCCTACTAGATCACTAGGCAGATTGGTACATGGCAGAACTCATGTGACCAATCCCAGGCCACCAGTATGCTCACACAGGAGACCCCAAACAAGAACTGTCCAGTGAAGAAAAGGAAATGAAAGAACAAATCAAAAGAAAAGTAATTATCTATGCAACCCAAGGCAACCCAAACCATTAAGTTTGGAATGGTTTCCTATGTAGATATATAGAAAAGTATCAAAAACCCTCTGAATTTTTAAGCAGACATACAAAATGAGTTCAGCAGAGCTCCCAGGTTCTGTCAGCTCTTATTAGGGGTTCTACAATAGAGATAATTTAAAGATCAACAGAATATTTGAACTTTTGTCTCTTGGTTGTTTGTACTATCAGTAGTGATGGCTGAGGAGTTCAGTAATGAGTTTTTTTTTTTTTATCAGCCTCCATCTGGGAGCATGGCAGATTGTTGACTGACTACCTGTGTTTTCTGTACTGTAAGAGGGAAATGATGCGGAGTTGGGTATAATAACCTATTCTTCACATCTCACCTTCCTCAATTTCCTATTAATATTTCACTGACGGGTATCAGAAGAAAGAAGGTTCAATGTGTGATGAAATTTAGAAGCAATTATTTATTTTAAAGGAAGACATGTTACACTTTAACTGAGAGACATCTGACTCTTTGTTGTTATTGTACCTGTTGTCATGCACTGAATTTGTAAATTGTAATTAATATTAATATGACAATACTTTTTAAAAAATCACTTAGGCATTCATTATTGTTTTCTAGTATACAATTTTGTTCGTTTTTGTCTACAAACATCAGTGATGATCCAACATGATCCTTTTTGAATACAGGGAATAAACAGTAATTTTAGACCTGCCCTTTGTAGATACAGAGCTGTTTTTGTTTGTTAGTTTGTTGGTTTGATACTTAGTTTCATAGCCCTTACCAATCTGAAACTCTCTGTGTAGAAAGGACAACATTGACTTGATGAACCCCCTGCCTCAGCATTGCAAGTGCTGGCATTGCCGATGTGTAGCTCCACACCTGGCTCCTGACTGGTAGTTCTGATAAAGTTCACGGTGAAGAAAATGAAAAGTTTCTAGTTACAAGCTGCATAATACATCAGTGTGTATTCAGAGCAAAAAAAAATAGTTGCTCATCATTGTTGTGAATATAAATTAGTATAGTCAATAAAAGAGCATAGAATTTCTCCAGAAAACTAACTGCCAAATGATCAAATAATTACACTTCAAGGTAGATATAGAAAAGCAGGTTAAATCAGCGCAGCAAAGAGACACCAACATGTCTATATTTACTGCAGCACTACTGGAATGAAAGCAGTTGGGCTAAATGGATAAAATATAATGAAGAAGTGCTATAGAGGCACAGTGGAATACAAATTTACAAACAATTGAAATTCTGATATATGGAGAAAATGAATGAAATAAGAGAGCACTTTGCTAAGTGAACTAAACCATATACAGAAAGAAATATATTGTATGCTCCTTTTCATAAGTAGAAGTTTAAAAAGAGTCAAATTCAACGCCCAGTTGATATTGCTAACAGTTTGGAAGGGAGCAAAGGGGAAAAACAGATGGTAAAATGGTAGTGAAGTCAGAGGTAAATTTACAGAATACACTCTGTTGGTTGGCCATATAAAGAAAGAATATCAAGTATATACTCTTCTGCTAGAGCACTCAATGTTATAAAATAATAGCATTGCTGGAAGAAATGGGCTCCAGGAAAATGATAGTAGGTGAATTCAGCAAACAATTTGGTCAATGAACAAATCAACCAAAGAAAAGCAACACACAACCTTCAAAACTAAAGTTTCTTACTCTAAAGTTTCACTGTATTTACAGTACATCTTATCCCTAACTGCGGAAGGCACATTCTCTTTGTCATCGTGTGGGAAATTATCTACATTAGACCACATATTAGACAACAGGAAAACTCAAAAAATTAAAAATTAAATTCTCACATACTTTTTCTAGCTATAACAGAATATAGCAAAATTATTTCCAAAAGAAAATTTAAGTTATGCAGATACATGAGGCATAAATAGCAAACTTTAAAACAATCAACCACTGAAAACATTAAAGTGAAATTAAATGGTTTCTTTAAAGCAAATAAAAAAGAAAACTTTTCGCTCTAAGACGTACTGGATGTAGGAGATACAGGACCTTATAGAGAGAGACACCTTAAAATTAGAGAAAAGTTTTAAGTAGTCAGCCTAATCATGTAACTCGGGAATCTAGAGCATCAAGCCATATTCTCAAATTAGTGGAAGGAGCAAAATAATGAAGAAATAAGTGAAATAAATCTAAACAAACTCAACATAAAAGACAAGTGAACAAAGAACTAGTTCTGAAGATATTTAACTGCATGAAAGAATATGTAAACAGACTGAGCAAGAAAGAAAAAGAATCCATGTAAATACAATTCAGTCCTCAGGTGAAACATTGCAACTGTTGCCATGGGTCTAGGATGAACAACTGTATGATAAAACCTAGCAAATGAATACGTTTCTGCACCCTTGTATACTGTAAAGATTGAACCATGAACAACTTTTAAAAATACCTCAAAATAAAAAGAAGTAAAAATTGAACCAGCAAAACCATTCAAATAAAAAAAAATCCAAGCACTGGATGGCTTCATGTTAAATTTTTGCAAGTGTCCCAGGAAACTCTACTGCCATTCTTTTTAAAATGTCATAAGAATTGCAAGGGAGGCACATTGTCCAACGTCATTCCACAAAGCCAGTATTACCAAAAACCCAAAACCATAAAAGAACATACCAAAGACAGAAATTCATATAATGACTATAGACAGAAAGAGTCCCACAAAACACCAGTAAATGGATGGAGTATAACAACACATAAAGGCTATGGGAACAATAATTTATGCAAATCACGTGTTATATAATATACTATGCCAATAAAATGAAGGATAAAACAGATAATAATTTCGATAACTGCACTGAAAGCCTTTGATAAAATTCATCACCTCTTCAATTAATAAAAATACTGAAATAATTGAGTAAAACATGCTTAGATATCAATTTAATCAAAGTGATAAATGAAAAATCACAGCCAGCATCATACATAACAAGAAAAGCTGAAGGTATTATTTTTTAAGATCTGAAACAAGGCAAGGATGTCCACACTTACTGTTCTTGTTTAAATATAATATTGAAGATTTTATCAAGAGCAAACAGTTAAAAAATAAATAGAAAAAGTTAAAATTCATGTTGAAACATTTCTGCACACCGATAAGCCTCTCCACCCATGCAGCAATCCAAATCAGACCAAGTCAAACCGAATTAGGAAAAGGCCAGGTTTAATGGATAAAACTGCTCCCAGAAGATTTTCCAGCCCCGCTCCCTGAGAGGAAATGGAAAAGAAAGACAAGAAAATCAACTGTCTGTTTTCTAGGGATAGTTTAAATACCCTGTGGGAGTGGTCTTGAGCATCTCTGAGGGGTCATCATTCGGCAGGCCTTCTGAGATGCAGCTTGGAGTAGAGCTTCCACCTGAACATCTCAGACCCCTTGGGTATATGGATGCCAGGGATTGGGGTGAAACTTCCATCAGAACACCACAGACTCTTTGTGTATATGGGCTCCCCGGTTCATGTCTGGCTGTTTCCTGAGGGTATAGAACAATGTGGGGAGAGAGAGTCTGGAGTTGGTGGCCTCACACTCAACAGGAGGCATGGGTAGAGAAGCATCCAGTTAACTGCCATCCTGGAGACCTCAGGCATTTGTTTCTTGAAGGAGGCAGGAAAGGAAAGTTGCTAGGGGAAAAAAATTATTAATGCCTGTCCTAGCTATACTGACAAAAATAAATGTGCCAGGAAGATCAGGCAAGCCCTTCATTGTAACATCTTAGAAAACCAGAGGTGGAGGGTCCCAGCTGGTGGACAAAGTGTCCTTAATAGGTACCTAGAGACTATCGCCAATAGTGACGTCCCAGGAGCTGGTGCAGGTGCTGGTGTTATCTGGAGGGCCCTCTGCAGGTTGGCCTTGGCATGAGTCTGACAGGGTGGACCTGTGCAGGAAGCTACAGATGTCTGTAAAACAACTGAAACAGATTTACCTTGGTGTCATAGCAAAAGGCGATAGCTTTAGGTTTAAAGGCATGAACATTTTAGAAGACAATCAGAGGAAGTTTTAAACTCTGAACCTCTGAAGTTACATCTAAAACCTGTTAATATTGGACTATGAGTCCTGTGAATGAGGTCTGCCTGTCTGTACATTTAGCAATAACTTAACTAATGAACTAAGGAGGTATCAGTACCCTCATCATCAAATGCCATCATACAGATCTGAGAGGGATAAGTAAATGAGTAAAAGCAAAACAGTTTTTCCAAGCCAACCTGGCAAAACCAAGTCTCTCAGTGCTCTTTGGCAAACACAAGTCTCAGAAGCAGTACTTGCCTTTAGCTGCTGAGCCCAGGAGGCCTGAAAGACTTTCCTGTGGGATCTGCCTACCTGTCTTGGCAGGATGGAACAATCAATTCCCCCAATGTCCTGTCATCCAGTGCAGGCAAGGTTCAGGCAGCTGATGAGGTAAAAGGCAGCTTGTTAGTGTGTGGCTGGTTTTGTCACATTAAAGAAAGCCTCCAGGTAGTTCTTCTACAGCCATCCTTCTTGGAGGAACTACAGGATGCTGCAAGAGCTGGCATGTCTCTCTAGCACAAGAAGTTTTTGTATTAAATGCCATATTCTCAGAGCTGTAAAGGTGCCTGAGGATCAGGGTACCATTACCCTCCAGGTATATCTGAATTAGACATATAAGTTAAATTTGGATACACAGTTTACCCAATCAGTTACAGCTTACCAATGTTAGTAGGGGCAAGAAGATTAGATGGAATATTTCAGCCTCTAGTTTTTTGCTTGTGGTCCTGAGACCTAGAGCATAATAATAATCTGTAGAAGGCAGAACCAATTTTTAGCATTGTAAACAATTTAGTGTTTTAAATAAATAATATTAAGGGGATTACTCTTAGGTTACAAAATCTAGCTGCTAGCAAGATTCATCTCTGTACATGAATGAAGAGGTATAGCTTTAATATCTCAGTAAATCATCATTGTTTTAAATCTTACCTTTTATAAAACTTATTTTTGGACAAGGCAAGAATTATATGACCTCTGTCTCTGACCTTAGCCAAAAGGGTGTCTGCCCACATATTGTAAAGTATTGGCAGACCATGTGATATGAATTACAACTTTTACAGATTTTAAAACAAGCACACGCACAAACCCAAGCATAAACAAGCATACTGTGGCCACATTATTAACACATATATTTTAACAGACACACACAAAAAAACTTTTCCCAGGAAGTTGTGTCATCTAACCAACTTAAAAACCCTAGAACCTGGCTGCGGGAATCAGATGAGCACACAGGTGTCCCACTGAGAGCCAAGTCAGAGATGCTGTAAGGGAGAAGAGAAATACAAGAACACCTATGCAGCTTAGAGTGGGAGGGCAGGGGGGATGGACCTGTTCCAGGGAGAATCCCAGTGTGATCAGATCACATGCCAGGAATGAATGAGACGTGAGTGCAGAGATGCAGACAAACAGCAAACAACGAAAGAGAAGAGAGGTGGGAATGCAAAGTGTAAAGGGTGACCAGGAGGTGGGTAACAGCATTTAAGGATAGGGAAGACATGGGGGCCCACAGAAGTAGTCCACTCTACCTTGATCAAATATGTAGAGGCCCACAGAAGTGGGTCTGTTCCACCTTGACTGAAGGTCAGACAGAGAGTTTTAGCCTACTCTTGCTCTTTCTTTCAACGTTACTGACAAGAGGTCTGAATTAAGATGTGGCTACAAACAAGGTATCTTGACATAGGGTGTGGTTGCTTGGTGTTTTGGGTACTGAGATGGCCCACATAGGTAGATTCATTCCACCATGACCAAAGGTCAGAAAATTCAAGCCTATTCTTGTTCCTTCAAGGATATGGCAGGAGGTTTGATCCAAGGAGTAATTGCCTACAGGATGCTTGGTTTAAGGATCAGTTGCTACATTGTGTGGGATGTCCCTCTGTATATGAGTTGCTTTTATTGGTTAATGCCTAAAGCTGTTTTGGGAGAAACCCTGTCTCAAAAAACCAAAATAATAATAAAATGCTGTTTTGGCCAATGACTTAGCAGAGTAAAGTCGGGTGGGGAAATCTGAACAGAGATATAGAGAGTTGGTAGCGTCAGAGAGAAGCCATGTAGCTACCGAAGGAGGAGGATGCTGATCCTTACCAGTAGGCCACAGCCTCGTGGTGATACGTAGATTAATAGAAATGGGCTAATTTAAGATGTAAGAGTTACTTAACAAGAAGCCAGAGGTAATAGGCAAAAGTGTTGCAATTAACATTATTTCTGTATAATTATTTGGATCTGAGCAGCCAGGAAATTAACAAGGAGTCTCCGATTATAAAATGGCATGCCAATGTGGGGCAACTACATCCACATAAAATCTGAGAGAGCTTAGAAAGGAATTCTATACACAAAAGAACAGAGTTAAGCATGGCTTCTTGATAGCAGCATTTTCTCAGGTGGGTTCTGTTTGCTAGAGACAAGCAAAGGCACAATTCCTTCAACAGGTTTCCTGACTCAGCTTTAGCAGCAGAAACCTGCATGGCTTCATTAAGAAACGGCTTTCTGGTTTGTGCTGGCACTGGCAGTGAATAGCTCTGGGTCTTTTTGGAGATCCTGCATTTAAATGAGGTCTGTGAGCATCATGTTACAAATTGCTTAATGGCAACATAGTCCTGCTGGGTCCCTGCAAGCATGGCTCACAGAGGCTGTGAATATGACTCAATCACGTTTGACTGGGTGGAGCAAACAGGCATGGTCACGGAGTTGATCCTAGCCAGGCACATTTAGCATTTAAAAAAAAAAGGTACTCCTGGTAAGAAAATAATTACAGATATGCAATAAAGACAGATTCAGACAGAAATAACCCTATGAACAGGTCACAGTGTGTTTAAAAATGTACATAGGCTTGTGAGGCAGAGGAAAAGGAGTATAGACAAGCATATAGACAGTCATAGATTAAAGGAGTAAAGATATAAAATAAATACTATAAAGTAATAGAGTTTAAAAAATAAGCCACACAGAGATAGAATATACACAGAGAATCTGGATTATGTATGTAATTGTGTTTTCTTTGAATTTTTTGGCTGTGAATGAACTAACTACAGAGAGAAATTTCATTGTACAATCTCCTAAGATAAACCACCACATATATTTAAAAGGTATCTTCACTTCAAACTTTGAGTCTAAGGATATATTACTTTGAAAAAGAGGCTCTGCTTTTGTTTCCACAGAAGATGAGAACTTATGGATTCTTTCCAGGCTGTAATGTGTTTTGATGGAACAAGACCCCTAAAAGATCTCCATGAACCCTAAAAATTCTTTGCTCAAAAAAACAGCAGGAAGCAGTTTGGAGGAAACAACACCCAAATTTCCAAAGTGATTGTTTATAAATGTTTGTTTTCATTTAAAAGGGGATATGATATAGAAATGAATACTTTGCTTTGGTATGGATCTTAGTCTATTGATACAAATTTAAGGTCAATTTTGTTACACTGTGTATATGTTTTTATGCTCTTTTTTAAGATGTTTGTACAGCTCATTTAAAATGTATACATGTTAATAGACAGTCATTTATACTAATCAAACTTTTAGTAATTTTAGTTGGGTTTCATAGCTATACAGAGATATATTTCAGTTATATAGATAATCTACAACACTTCAAACCTACAGAAGATGGTTTAAGAAACTAAATGATCTTGGACAGTGAGACATACCTGCTTCTGTAAGAACCAATTACTTCAGAGAGGTTGATGGGCATTGAATTTGCCTTCAGTGTGACAAGGCATTTGGAAAAGAAACTGTTCTTGCCTGGACTGCTTATAGTATGCTGTATGAACTGGACATGCATGACCCACAGAAAAGTGACTACTAAACTTTCCAAAAGATGGCATGGTCCTTCAGCGTTCCTGCTCCACAGAGGAAAATGCCAGACATTGTGCAGGACACAGAAGAAACTGATGAACTTTGCCATTGCAAGGAAGAACAGATCTTCAAATTTCCTGCTTCATTCAAAAGTCTGCTGGATACTATGGGCCTGTAGGCTGAAGATGGATGCACCAACATTACATAAGGCAGCAATATGTCTCTGTGAGTTCTAAAATTTTGAAAGTTGCTTATAATGCACTTCCTGTTTACTTAGGTAATATATCCTTCTGAGGTCTTTGAAGAGTTAAAGACAGAGAGTTACAGGAATACTTTTCCTTAGTTATAATAAAAGATAAATTATATATAAAACTTTAGATTCTTAAAGAAATACTGTAACTGTAATTCTTGTTTGATACCTGTTTTGTTATATATAATTTTACTATGTTAAAGTTGAAACCCTCCTTTTTATTTAGACAGAAATGGGGAGATGATATGGGATGTCCTTCTGTATATGTGATGCTTTTATTTGTTAATAAATAAAGCTGTTTTGGCCAATGGCTTAGCAGAGTAAAACCAGGCAGGAAATCTGAACAGAGATATATAGAGAAAGTAGGTTGTGTCACAGAGAAGACATGTAGCTGCCAAAAGAGAAAGATGCTGGAACTTTTCTGGTAGGCCACAGTCTTGTGACGATACATAGATTAATAGAAATGGGCTAATTTAAGATGTAAGAGTTACTTAATAAGAAACCTGAGCTAATAGGCCAAAGAGATGTAATTAATATAGTTGCTGTGTGATTTTTCAGGTCTGATCTGTCAAAAAATGAATGAGTAGTCTACAATTACAGTTGCATGCCCCACCTAAATACAGAATGCTTAACTCAGGACACAGTTGCTTGATATTTCAACTACTGAAGCACTTCATTGCTCTGTTTGTTCTTTGTATCATGTTAAGGCAGTATTTTTCCTTCTTCCCCCTTTTGGATTGGGGTATATAAGCATGTAGAAAATGAACAAGAGCAAAGTCATTATTCATTGGATTGCCTTTCTGGTTCTATCTTGCATCTTCATTCCTTTTATTTTATATCTCTGTTCTTCCTATCTAACATTTCTAACCCACATACCCACTTCCCCATAATGTACAACCCTGTCAAGGCTGGACCCCATAGGTGACAACATAACATGGGGCCAGTATTCAGGGGGAAAATGTCATGGATCATGTGTGTAAATACCACACCACAAGTATAGAAGTGAGAATTGAGCACCCAGATTATAAAAGTAGAAAGATGGGGGGGGATTATTGGGAACAAAAAAAATCTGTAAATAAAAATAGAATTTAATTGTAGATATGGACAAAGAAAAAGAAGGCAGCTGTCTGTACATGTACTAGGGTGTATTTTGATAGCCAGAGGAGCTGGAATGGAGCAGAAACAAATGCAGAGATTTTTGGAGTTTGTAAATATTATACATATTCTACTTCCTCCCCAACAGTGGTGGCACAGCTACTCCTATTTTAGGACTGCCCCAGGACTTGGGGAAGTAAAGGTGTAGCCTTACCTACACCAAAGCCATTACTGCTGATAAGTGGGCAGGGGAATGAAGGCATGGCTGCACTTCATACAGCATTCATATGCCACTGTTATGGTGGATGCCCATGTGCATTCATTGTATCTGGCTGAGTCTAGACCACCCTGTGCCACAGAGCCATAAAATGCAGGAGACAGGAAAGTTTGGAGGGCTATGTCTCCTGCGGCCCCTGCCTGGAGCCAGTCAGCAGGGAATTACTAATGGCCTGGTGGCCTGTTTGTCAAGGAGCTGTAGGTGTAGATCAATTTAACAGAGGAGAGAATGCTTTAACAGAGGGGAGGAAGCAGTAATTCTCCTAATTTTGCGATTACAAGATTTAAGATAGGAAAGCAGGAGTAATGAAATGGCATGGCTATATTGGCAGTCATTTAAGCCTGTGGTTGGTCTCAGATTTACAGCAACAGTGGGCACCTTGAACCCTGAGCTGCAACTAAGTTTGTCATCTGTCACCAATGCTCACATCTGGAGGGACTATCGAGGGTGGAAAGCAAGACATACACCCCTCCCCAGGGTCCTCCTGGTCTCTGTTCCCAAAGGAATGACAGAGCTGGGGAGAGTGTGACACAGCTCCACCCTGTCCAGACAAGCATCTGTGAACATGCAAATAGGTATACCTGTCAACTAGTGGGATTTGGAGCTTGGATTAGAAAGATAGCTTACTGACTTTGAATGATTTTCAAAAGTTACAAAAATGCAGGATGGAATCTAGGTAATATTTTTGTAGGTAAACATTATACTGAGCAACAGATTGATTAGTTATTTCAAAATAATAACTATCAGGCAATTGAGAACAAGTTGAAATACTGTTCCAGCAAATTCAAGATGCCATACATCAAACAAAATTGGCATGTTTTGTAAGTCATATCAGAGCACATTCAAATCTTCCTGGTCCACTGAGATGATAAGCTTACTCAATTGATCTTTTTATCTCAAGTTGAACTTGCTCAGTGATCATACGCTTTATATTATCAAAATAGTAAAAGTTTAAGCAAACAATTTGAATTAACAATACAAATTACTCATCAGAATGTTAAGCAATGTGATATATGCCCACAATATTTAACTATACCTCATTGGAGAATAAATCCTTGAGGCCTGCTTCTTAATCATTTATATCAAATGAATTTTGCTCATATTGCAGAATTTGGCAAATTATGATACATTCATTTGACAATCGATACATATGCAGGTTTCTTAGTGAACCTCTACACAGACTTGAGAAGCCACTAAGCATGATAACTTATTGTTTAACATTTTTTTATATGAAGGAATCCCTAAAATCATAAAGATTGATAGTGGTCCTGGATATGTTAGTAATGCATTTCATCAATTTTGTTCCCAATGGAATGTTGAACATAACACAGCCTTTCCTTATAATCCTCAAGGACAAGGAATTGTTCAGCATGCCCATGCCTTCTTGAAAACACAACTTCAAAAGATAAAAATGGAAAAATTATACCCTCAGACAGCATATAATACCTTAAATCATGCCCCTTTTACTCTAAATTTCTTGAGTGTGGATACGTGTGAGCAATCTGCCACAGATTAATTTTGGCATGATGTCACTAGAATGACCTTCACTAAAGCAAAATGGGAAGACCCTTGAATTGTATTATGGAGAGAACCTGATCCTGTTTTAATATGGGGTCAAGGATATGTCTGTATTTTTTAACTGGAGAATAATGAGGCACAATGGCTTCCAGAATGTCTGGTTTGGTGAATTCAGCAGAAAGATATCAGCCCTGATAACATCATAGCTGTTGGTGCCCCAAAGAAAAGTTGAAGTGAGATTTCTGAATCTGTGTTCCTAACACTCTTATTTCATCATGCAGAAGTCTGAGAAAGGAAGGAAAATTATGGTGATGGTTGGTGATTCCCAGTTTCTTTGTGGACCTACTGCACAAATTTCCAGACCTTAGTGAGTCCTATTTACATTGGAGCCAGCCCAAGAATGCTAACTGAATATTTGGAAGTTTTCCATCTTATACCTTGGGACACAAAACTAATTTTTGCCAGTTTGGTATTCCATCTGCTATTGAAATAAAGGACCTGAGAACGAAAACCTCAGAAATTTCCTCTCTGAGAGAAAGAGACTTGTTAAGACAATGGAACATTATCAGGGAGGCAATGTGTAACTGAAGCCCTGCTTCAGAAAATGAGGAGGAGTGGCATAAGAGTTTTTAGTGCTACAATGGGACAGTTCAAACTTATCTTTGAAAGTTAGGAGCAGAAATGCAATTGGACTATAGGAGAGAAAAAAACTCATACCTCATGCATCACAGAAATCTCTTCTTGTCTTTTGATTAGAATGGATTTAAGAGAATTGTGGTTTGACAAATTGTGTGTTTATTGTTAATTTCCATACTAGAATTATGGTATTGACCTGTTAATATTTGCAACTGCTTTAGTTCACTATGAAGATATTTCTGATTAGAAAAAGGTTATAGCTTTTCTGAGAAAAATTCAACATGATTCCAATAAGTCCTTAGATTTGATATGTTTAATAAGACAAATTTGGATTTTGATGCAGTTGAAAACTATTAAAGGCTTCCTGAACAAATTTTAAAAGGCCATTTCATCTTGGTCATCCTCCTCTCCTTTATTAGAAGATATTGTGGACATAGAAGCATGTATATCACAAAGTATTATATACTTGCATATCATTATTTAGTTGTATGTGTACTCTCTTGAGAGAAATTTGGCTTAGAGATGTACAATGCCTAGGGATGCATTTGCCCTTAACCCTAGTCTAGTAGTTAATAAATGGTAAGATCCCTCCCAGCAATATAAGACAGAACATACATGGAATGTATGTACCAAAGACAGGTAAGTTTAGAAAGTAGAAGAATATGCCTAAGCCAAGTACAATCATCTATCCTGTAGCAGAAGCACAGGCTTTATTAAATAAAGGAAAAAGGGAGGAATATATTGGAACCCAAAGAAGTGGGTCTGCTCCATCTTGACTGAAGGTCAGAAAGTTTAAGCCTACTCTTGTTCATTCAAAGTTATTGACAAGAAGTCTGACTTAAGATGTGGCTACAAACAAGATATCTTGACCTAGAGTGATGCAGGATTTCCTTATGTATGCTGTAAATATGTTTTATTACCATTGTTGAAAAAGAAGCTGCTTTGGGCCTATTGCAGCACAGAATAGGGCAAGGTGAGTATTCCAAGCAGATAGCAGAGGAGAGAGTAGGTGGAGTCAAAGAGACACCATGTAGCCACTGCAGGAGATAGATGCCACATGCTGGACAGAACCTTACTGGTAGGCCACAACCATTTGGCAATACACAGATTAATAGATATGGGCTAATTTAAGATATTAGAGCTAGCTAGCAATATGCCTAAGTGATTGGCCAAGCATTGTTTTCATTAATACAGTTTCTGTGTGGTTATTATGGATCTGGGTTGCCAGAAACAAACAAGCAGCCTCTGACTACAGAATGGTGCCCAACATGGGGCTGACTACATTTATGCAAAACTCGAGAAAGCTTGGAAACAAATTGTAGATTGCAGAAGACCCATAGGTTGAATTATGTTGTTGACTACTTATAGATCAGTCACAATTCTGAGACCCAGATGGAGCCCACTGTCTGGGGCATGGATCCACATAAGACCTAAAATAGCATTAAAAGGAAAAGAGGGCTTCTAGACCCACAAAAATGGGAGCCAAGTACAGCTTTTTGTAAGGCATATTTTTTTTTTTATTTTGGATGGGCTCTTTTTGCTAGCAGCAAGCAGGGTCATTATGGCTTCTTTAAGAGAGGTCTTCTTGATTTAGCATTAGCAGCAAAAAAAAAAAAAAACATGCAGTATCAAAACGGCAGCTTTCTTGTTTGTGCTAGTCACACAAACAGCTCTGGCTTTTTCAGGAGGCTGAGCACCTAAATGGGGTCTGTGAGCAGCATGTTAAAAATTGCTTAATGGTGACATAGACCTGCTGCAACCCTGGAACTGGGGCAATATGCATAGTAATCAAACTTCTGCCATATTGGATAGGGTAAAACAAACAGGCAAAGCTGTAGAGGTAGTCCTGGCCATACCTGTTTAGCATTTAAAAAAAAGAAAAAAGTGCTCCTGGTCAGAAAATAATTACAGATATGTAATAAAGACAGATTCAGACAAAAATAAACCTCTGAATGGGTCACAGAATGATTAAAAATGTACACAGGCTTGGGAGAGAGAAGAAAACGAGTATAGACAGTTATTAAAAAAGAAATAGCTCTAAAAAATAAAACAAAGTCTTCAAAGAGACAGAGTACAGACAGTCATAGATTAAAGGAGTAAAGAAAAATAAGCCACATAAAGATAAAATATAAAAAGAGAGTCTGGATTATGCATATCATTTTATTTTCTTTTAATTTTATGACTCTGAATGAGCTAAGTATAGAGAGACATTTTATTGTACAAGCTGCTAAGCTAAACCAATATGTATACTTTAAGGGTATCTTGACTTCAAAATTTAGGCTTAAGGTATGTTGTTTTGGAAAATAGGTTCTGCTTTTGTTTTCACAGAAGATGAGAACCTGTCGATTCCTTCCAGGATAATGTGGTTTGATGGGTGAAGATGCCCTGAAAGTTCTCTATAAACCCCAAAAATTACAACAGAAAGCAAGAAGCAGTTTGGAAGGAACTATGCCCAAATTTCCAAAATGGTTGTTTATAAATGTTTGTTTATATTTAAAGTGTGATATGGTATATAGATGAATACTTTAAATTGGTATGAATCTTGGTTTATTGATACAATTTTAAGGTCAATTTTGTTATATGTATATTTCTGCTCTTGATTAAGGTATTGTGTTTGTGCAGCTCATTTAAAAATGTAATGTATGATTAAGAAATACATGTTAATAGTCATCTATAATATACAAGCCTTTAGTCATGTTAGTTAGATTTTCTACATGTACAGAGATATATTTCAGATGGGTAGTTATTCTTCAAACCTTTCAAAGACCAACAGAAAATGGCATTTAAAACCTTTAAAAACTTAGGAATCTTTATGACAATGAGACACATCTGCTCCTGGTAGCACCAATCTACTTCAAGAAGATGATAGGCATCAAAGAGGCTTCTTATGGAGTTTGCTAGACATTTGGGCAAGAAACTGTTTTTGCCTGGAATGCTTGATGTTATACTGTAGGAATTTCACATACAGGACCCATAGAAAAATGACTATTGAAGTTGCCTAAAGAAGGAGAGACCGTCCTTTGGGGTTCCTGCTTCATGAAAGTGTCTGCTAGACATTTTGCAGGATACAGAAGAGAGTGTTTTTCCTCCTATCTAATATTTCTAATCCACACACCCGTACCCTGGAATGTGGGGACCCTGGTGAGGCTGGACCCTGACAGAAGTTGCCCCATTGTGGGTCCCTACAGGAGGGACTGTAGGAAGAGTAGGAGAGGAAGGAGGGTAAGAAGAAGGACGTTGACCCTTCAACTTTGTCCTGGAGGTAGGAAAAGGTGGCTAGGGAGGAATGAGAAGAATGTTGGCTAATGAATGTGACATGGGACACCATAGGAAGAGGATGGATAGGCAGGGCTCAGGGTAGTGAAGTAGTGGTCAGTGTCTCTAGCAGCATGGTCATGGAAGAACTACTTAGGGTCCCAATTCCAAGATAGGCAGGAATTTAGAGGCACCATGACCCACGCTAACAAGACTGGTGCTGTGAGGGAAAGGCAGGAATGTAATACCCAGAAATCATGAGCATAGGGGATCTCTGTCCATTTGTTCCCACTGGCAAAAATTTTCAAGGTCACAGAGGATTAAAACTTCAGAAGTTCCCTCTAGTGATCATCGTGTCCCATTGTCAAGGGCATATTGAGGCCAGGCTTTAATGCACAGAGAAATCAAGTGTTCGGGTCATGTAGTGTCAGATAGCACCAATTTAAAAAGATTTTGTAAAAGATAGCACAAGGGCATTTGGGGTCTGACATCGAATTTCAGGTGCCCATTTCACAAGTCTATGCCAGGATCTGAAACCTAACAAAATGCATCCACAGAGCCAAAGACCGAGGTGTGTGGGATACTCCATTGAACAGAACATCTTCTGAAACAGGGTTCCTACTGGATGAGGCAGGTCCTTGTCCAAGTAATAGGTCAGGGGCCTGAATGACCGTTTCTTTAGCAGGGCACCCCAAAATCACAGGAGGCTGTGGGCCTATACTTCAATGACTTGGAAAGATTGGCTTACCCAGTCAAAAGCTGATCTTAGCCTGGCAGAGAGCAGGTGTAGGGGATAAGGGTGTTTTCCCATTACTTGGCCCCAGGCTGTTGGGGGAAAACAGTGGCTCCTCGGTGGGTCCTCCAGATGAAAAGTTCCTGCACCCTGATAAGTCTCTCTGCTGTTGAAACAATCCAAATCAGACCAAATCGAATCAAATTTAAAAAAAAAAAAAAACCCAGGTTTAATGGATAAAAACTTGTCCCTCCTGTCACTGTAGCTTCTTGCACTGCTTGTAATGAGGTTACCAACATGCACAAGATTTGGCTAAGCTGGGCCAAATCTTATGTTGCATCAAAGAGTTCTCCTAAATAAGGGCCTGTGATAATTCCTACTGATTTATGTCTCTCTCTGCAATGTCACCCCAGATCTCTGTGTGGTGTATTTTTCATGTCACCTTTGAATACACCATACCCTTGAAATATGGTTATATACATTTCATTCTGGATATGCTTTGTGGAGCATGAGGAGACACAGACTGAAATTTCTATGATCAGATTTTCTCCCGCCTCTCATCTTATCCTGTAAGATGTCCTAGCATCTTCCTCATGTTTCCCAAAGTGTCTGAATATCAAACTCCTATAGGAAAGATGATGGGGAAGTGAAAAAACCACATTTTCATATTTCAGAACAGCATGTTAAGTATATATGTATTTAAATATATAAATAAAATTTTTGTTCTAAATAAATAGATGGGTTTTAAAATAAACAATGTTGTAAATGAATGAAAATCATGATACCATCATACTACAATTTCAGGAATAACAAGTACCTCACTGATGCTAAATAAATTAAATACTGAAAATTTAAAAACTCTACCAAATAATTTGCTACTGAAGATATTTCAGCTAAGCCAAAGTCAGAAATGGCAGTGAATTAAATCAACTAAGGCAAGACTTTGGTCTACTTCACACAGCTCCAATTTCAAGCCAATGTCAATTTTTATGTCTTTCCCAAAAGCGAATTTTTTAAAAATAATTATTTTACTGAGCTTATGCAAAGCAATTCACTAGGCAGTTTTTACCATTCAATAGAGATTTAAGTTAGGAATCCAGAGATTGAGGGGCAGCAGAGTGCTCAGAAAATAATTACTGTATGTTCCTGCTCAACAAACCAAGAGATACAAAGATTTAGCAGATTTCTGGTCTCTTAAAAGTTATCTTACATGAAATATACATTTATTAAAAATACTACGATCATCATTTTCAGAAGTTGTTTCTATTGTAAAGGAGAGTCTATGAAAAGAGTGTGCCAAAGCAAATATAGTATTTGAATTAAAGAACCCAAACTTCTAATCCAAATTTCACCCTCTTTGAACTAGCTGTATAACTTGGACAAGGTTATCAATTTCCTCAGATCTTCACTGAATGTGATTAGAGATTTTTCTTTTCTTTTGTTTTGTTTTTGTAAAGCATAGTGAATTTCATCTTGGGACCATGAGAAGAAAAAACTTAGGGAGAAATCTAAACAAATATAGCTGATATTTCTGTTGTAGGAATCAAATGATATAGTCTTCATTTTAAAGGTGAAGGCCCCTTGTTTGTCCCAGCTGCCTGGCTAGCTTACAGCCAAAATAGCCACACAGAAACTGTATTAATTAAAACACTGCTTGCCCACTAGCTCTAACTTCTTATTGGCTAATGCTTACATATTAGTTTAACCCATCTCCATTAATCTGTGTATCAACATGTGGCTGTGGCTTACCAGCAAGATTCTAACCGGCGTCCATCTGAGGCAGAGGATCCATGGCTTCTCTCCTCTGCCCTTCTTCCTCCCAGCATTCAGTTCTGTTTACTTGCCTACCTACGTTCTGCCCATATCAGCTAGGCCAAGGCAGTTTATTTATTCATTAACCAATGAAAGCAAAACATGAACAGAAGAACCTCCTACACCAAGACTTTATTTTGTATGTATAATGTCACAGAAAGAATGAGGGGAGGAAAAGGAGGGGAAGTAGGAGGAAGAAGAGGAAGAAGAAGAGAAGGATGAGGAAAAGGAGAAGTATGAAGAGGGGTAGGAAAAAGAGGTGTATGAGAAAGAGGAGTATTAGAAAGAAGAGGAGTATGAGAAAGAGGAGGAGAAGAAAGAGGAGGAGGAGAAGTAGGAGGAAGAAGAAAAGGAAGAGGCGTTGTAGACCAGGGTCAGGTCAAATCTAAACAAATTCCTGCTCACATTAGTGAAGAGAGGATTCATCTTTACTCATTTTAGTGCAGGTTGTATTTCTAGAAATCTCTCCTAAATCCCTCGGTTAGCCAATTTGTCAACATGTAATTGTTCATATTAATTTCTTAGGGAGAAGAAAAGAATGAAGAGAAATACAAATTAAAGAAAATAATTACAAACTTTTGGTTATACAGGAAAATTAAGTTATAAAGGAAAACTATCCTAGTAATTGACCACACACAGCATATAGTTAAAAACTGCTAATGAATTTTGTGTCTTTACCATTAAAACAATAGTACACAGTTTGTTTAATCATTCCAGAATGGGAGCATATATTAAAATAGTGTAGTATATTGCATGAACACATACAATTTTTTCCAGTTAAACCTTAAATTTTAAAAATGAAGAAATTAAACACTGAGGAAAATATCATTGCTATTTCATGAATTAGTGAGAAGAGAGGGAACAAATTATGCAGAGATTAGAGGATCTAACTGGCTGTTTCTTCAGAAAAAGAAACAGAGAAATGATGCTAACAGACCTTCTAAGGAAATGGGCCACAGCTCTGATGAACCAGACTTCACAGAGCAGGCATGAAGAATAACAAACTGGGAATGAGGCAGGGCTTCTGAGAGGGGAACCACTTGTGGAAAGCGAAATTGAGTGAGTCTGAGGAGAGTCACAGAAAGAGAGTCATGAGGGAGAAACAGGACCTCTCCAGTTATTGCATTTTTTTATTTGAATGAGAAATGTCAAATATTTTATCCCTCCAAGACTTAAGGACTATTTATGGGGCTGGAGAGATGGTTCAGCAGTGAAGAGTGCTGCCTGCTCTTCCAGAGGACCTGAGTTCAGTTCCCAGCAACCACATAGTGGCTCCCAGCCATCTGCAATGAGATCTGGTGCCCTCTTGTCCTGCAGGCAGACATGCAGGCAAAGCACTGTAAACATAATAAATAAATCTTTCAAAAAAAAAGTACTTATTATCACTCTTATTTAGACTAGAGAAGAAGGGGGGAAGTAAACAGGGAGTAATCTGGATGTCACTATTCAAATACAAACTAGGTACAGAAAGGAGTCAGCATCAACTGACAGAGGCCTCTACTGAATAGGGGTGATTTTTAGCTCAACCAATAATACTTCTTGCTGAAAAAATGGAGTTGCATGAAGCTAATGAAACCTGCGTAGACAGAAAAAAACAGAATGTAGCGTGGAACAAGCAATGTCCCAATACTGAGCTACTTCTTTACAGAGCGACAGTAAGAGTTACCCAGTCAGGGAAAGGTGGAAAACTCTGTTTAGGATAGCTATATCATGCCTTATTCTAGATCCATATAGAATCACTTTGTCCTTTTCCTTTTTCTAGAGACACAAGACTGGCACAGCATGCTGAGCATTCCTGGTAAATGTTTCCATTAGTTTGCAGGTAAAAGCTGTAAAATAATCCATCCAGTTAGTCCTTATTTCTGGAGCTTCATTTTAATTGGGAGCAGGAAATTAAGTTAACACTCTAAAATTTATGCTAATATGGATTTTGTATGATGTTCTATCCAGCCACTCATATTTTGTATTGATTTTTAAGGCAATATTTATGTACTGATACCACAAAATCTAAAAGCTGTGTCTCTTTATACTTTATGTGAAACTGTCATAAGAGTAAAATATTCAAAAGTAATATGCTAATCTGGTCAAGTTTTTATCATGGAACTGACTTTATTCAGCTTCTGAGTTTATCTGTGTATCTTCACTTTCTACCATAGTCTGATTTCATGCTTCTTGGGCATCATTACCTTTCCAAAAGAGTAAAGTATCTTTTTGGTATTTTATTAGGACTGTAATTCAGCTCTCTTGAGCTATTGGTGGGGAGGACTAGCAGTGGGACCAGAATTTATCTTGGGTGCATGAACTGACTTTTTGGAGCCCATTCCCTATGTAGGAATACCTTGCTCAGCCTTCATACAGGGCAGAGGGGCTTGGTCTTGCCTCAACTTAGTATATCAAACATTATTGACAACCCATGGAGGTCTGCGGAAGTGGATGGTGGAGGGATGGGAGAGGTGTGGGGGTTGTGAGAAGGGGAGAAAGGGAGAACTGGGGCTAGTATGCAAAATGAATAAGTGATTTTTTTAAAATAAAAAATAACTTCTCTCTCATTTTTTAGTATCATATTCTAATTTAGGAATGATGGAACTTTTTACATTAACTCAAACCTAATGACAAAGTGTTGGTATTTAATCTTACAAACATATGAAACCTACATCATTAGCCATATTGCAAATAGTAGACATCTAATTTTGCTTTCTGTCACCTCGTTCTATGATATTCATTCCTTCTATGTGTCATCAATTAAATTTCCTCAAATATATGTACTTGATAACGGTCCCTGGTAATCACCTTCTCTGCAGGGCCCTGAGGAAACCTTTGATTTCAGGAAGGTTATCTCCCCTCAGTCATAACGCAACGATAAGTTTAAAGCTCTCCCTGACCTCAGGTTAGAAGGCAAAGTAATACAGTGAACGTTCTTTGCTTCTGAAATCAGAACTGCCTGCTGGATTAATATAGATTAATCAATCTTCAGAAGGAAAATGGTATCTTTTGAATATAAATATAAGATATTCGCATGCTAATTATACCTTTCTTCCTTGTTTCTGAATTTATCAATAAATTTAATTTTTTTGGATAGAAGACATAAAATAAACTTCCAGTGTATTTGGTCCACGAATAGTCCTATAGTTCTCTGCAGAATACTAGAGAAAGACAATATGCAAGGAAACCTAGCATGAGCGAATTGTTCAGTTCTTCATTGCTCAGATGAGCACATATGATGAGAGGTCAAACAATACATCTCTCAGACTAGTCAGATAGATGTTCTCCTTTGGATGACGGAAGTGTTTAGTCATTATTTAAAGTACATCATATTCAGAGATTTATGACAGTGTATGGGTGTAAAGAAGACTAGATATACAGAAATTATCAACTTTAGTTCAAACACCATCTGCTTGAATATTCATCAGAATCCAAGGACCACGTTGCAGACCTGAACCCTCCCCTAATCCCCCACTGCTCCTCCCAGACATTCCTAGCGGGTGACATAAGCACTTGTAAGTATCAGTAACTGCATGGCTCACTGACTCTTTTCATTTATATAGCAAGCCTGTGGATCTTTGGGGGAAAATGAGAAATGAGTTTCAAAAGAGGTTTTAACAAGTGAATGGCATAGTTTGCAGCATGGGAGAAGAAAGGCAATAGGGTAAGTAATTAACATGGTTAGGGATTCATTGAATTTACCAGGCTAAATAAAGGAACCATGGCTTGAGATGTATTGTAGCCAACATCATGCGTGAACACTTCTATTTTCTTTCATTCGTTTCTGGAAATGAACTTGAATCATATTCTTCCAGTCACTTCATAAAGGTGGTGCTTGTGAGAAATTACATGTTATTGAGGCAGTACATTGTTATTGAGGTGTGTAATTTAATTTGAAGTAAAAGAACTCAAAGAGAACTTTTCACCTAGACTATGACCCAATTCTTCTGTCAGCGAAGTCTTTACAAGAGATGAGAATATGCCTCTTTCTGAGCCTATTTATTAACCAGGAAATGCACACTAGGCTTGGATAAGATATTATTTATCCTGTAAACATCTAGTTATATCCTTCCGTGTTTCCATTCCACTAACTGCATACAGCTCAAAGTTCTCAGCGTGATCTAACATGCCTTTCTCAGCATGACTTCTGGATACTCCTTTCTTACCACTCCGTCCAGAAGAAAGACATGGCCCTGACATTAGTGTGCCTATAATCCCCGCAAGAAAAGCACATGGTGGGAGGTTTTTCTTTCTTCCTTTATCCCACCTCTTTCCATCAACAGGGAGCCCAGGCTTGACCTCCTTTGTTAAGGTAACAGTTCTCCTTATCTTAAACTTTTTGTTCTGTTCTCACAGTTCCTATAGCTTTTATCGTTCCAACCACATTCAAAAGGTCTTATTCTTAATCCAGATCACAGGTCCTGAAAGATAAGAACTGTCATCTTCCAGTCCCACTGTCACTTAGAGCATAGCTGTGTCTGGAATAAAATAGGAGATCCATTATTTTAAAATTTTGTATTAAAACATTTATTTATTTATTTATTTTATTGTTTCATGGAAGGCAGGTACTAGAGAGAGCTCCTCAAATGGGCTTGCAATAAACTGCCTTGTGTATTCACACTCTTGTGAAATCCTCTTCCCTTGTGCTGGATTAACTGAAACATGCCTGGTGAGGATCATGCAGCAAAGGGGTGCAAGCTGTCACTTTAAAGATTAGGATGCTAACGGACTGTGATGCCTACCTTTGTCATTTTTCTCTTTCTGTTAATCTCTCTGAGGAGCTCAGTTACTTGATTATTAATACACTGGAAAGAGGTCCACATGGTGAAGACCTGAATGAAGAACCTGTTCCCACTCAGGGATGAAATGAAGGCATCAGTGCTGTGCTTAAAGTACAAATGAAATCCTGCCAGCAATTATGATGTGAATATCTCAAAGCAATTTATTCCCCAGCTGTAGTTAGAGAAAGCTGCAATCTTGTGAAAGACCCTGAGTTGGAGGTCTTCGGCAAAGTCATGCTTGAATTACTGACCCCAGACACAACAGTTGTTGCGAATTAGGTTGGTAAGATAAATAACCAAGCCAGCTCAAGAAGAATAGTTCTATTTTAATGGTTAAAAAGGGGACACTCACACTACAAAAGTGGGAGGTTCGACGTCCTATCTTTCCGGCAGGCACCACACAGAGAGAGAGCAGGCACCTGGGTCCTCCATGTTTTTCTACCTGGGCCCCAGGTAGCCACACCCTAACTAGATGTGATTGGTTGATAGAGTTTCCCCATCAAACAGTGTCTATTGTCCTAAACCTCTTAGATTCAGGATAATCTATTTCAGAGTAAGCAATTATATAGGGAATAAGGAATTATGCTAAATTGTAAAACTCTAAATTATATGCTAGTTCCATGAATTTGGTCCTATAGTAACTTAGTTAAGTCTAGGATTTGTGATGCTTTTTAAAGCTCAGGGATTCTTTGTGCATCGTTCTTTCATTTTACTAATCTTCACTTAATTTAAAAGATATTGATGAAACCTCCAGTCTGCAAAGAGCTTGTGAGGCATATGAGTATTCAGCAAACAAGATAGGCATATGTTCCTCTTTCCATGGAGCGGTGTTATTAACCAGCCCTTCTACAGAGAACCATTAAAACCTGGACAAGGAATAGTTGAAGTTACCTGACAGCAAAGGAGAGATCTAAAACTAGATGGCAACTGTAGAAGATGTGATGTTTGAAGGGCAGCAAGTGACCAAGCACAGCAGGCTTTCCCCTGGAATACCCCTGAGTAGGCCAATGTAGAAGGCAGATATATGATAAAGTGCAGTGGGAATGTGATCATATAGGTACAGGGCATCTCAAATAAGTGATTGAAATACTGCTTAGCAGGGAGGCTGGGCTAGGGTGCACTGTCAGGCACTGGTGGGGCACGTGTCTTCCCAGGCTTTCTCTAGGACGCCAGTCATCTAGCTTTATATTGATTTTATGCCATACTTGAGATTTGCCTTCTGGCAGACAAGAAGACTGCATGCCATTTGCAAATTAATGTCTTCAGGTCACATCTACCCTGGGATCAGTGTGAGTCCCAGTAGGAAGGAACATTTTTGGCATGAACATTATTTAGACTTGATAGTGTATGATAGTAACAACAGGAAACTGACTTTCAGTACGTTTTATTGCTACTTTTAAATTCTCTACAGGACAAAGAAAAGAAATCACCCCTAATTTACACCAGAGTATACTGATCCCATCCCCAGGCCTCGCTTGTCACAACATTGCTCCATCTGTTGTGCCAGTTTAACATAGTAATAGGACTTGTCATTTCTACCCTTGTTATTTACTGTCCGCAGCTTCCTGAATCCCCAGCACCTGTGAGTCCCTTTTTTTTTGTGTTCTGCTCTCTTAGAACAATGGAAAGAATGCTGAGACTCCAGAGACCAGGGCGTTTCCACTCTAAGCTTGCTACATAATCCCGTGTGCTAAATGGTATAAGTATGGACTAGAGATCACATTCTCTCCTATGAAATTGCTCAAGATTTTCAACCCACTAGTGTGGTGTGTGTGTGTGTGTGTGTGTGTGTGTGTGTGTGTGTGTGTGTGTGTGTGTGTGTGTGTGAATTCCTGAGTATTTAGTTCCTCAAGATTACTTCTGGGTTTAAGATGTTACTATTTCATCCTTTATCTATATGTCTACTTTCCTGTACAGCAGCTGTCCCTACCTTCTCTACCTAGGTGTGAAACATTCTTCCCAAGTTCAGCAGATCAGTTCCCCTAAGGAAGGCAGCTGTGTGGATAGCAGGTCTCAATAAATTTGGGGATTTGGGATGGAGAATATCATCCAACAACATTTACAATACTGGCCCCGAATCCTCCTGGCCCCTGTCCACAGTTCCTACCAGGACCATGCTTTCACTACATACCACTTAGAACACATCTCCTAACTCCTCTTTTCTCAAGCTCTCTGGCAACTAGGCCTATCATTATCTCCATGGATTTAATTCTTGTGCTTTCCCAAACAGAGGCACATCTCTTTATTCTGAATTATGAACCTAAGCAGACCAGGAAAACAGGCAAGAGAAAGATACTATGTTCTGTCATGTTTTTATTTCTCCTATGACATGCTGGAATAAAAAGTATAAAGATATGTCCCTCTTGACACACTTTTTGCTACCCCTCAGAAGCATAAAGCCATTGCAGTTGGCTTTACAGTTAAATATAAATGTGTATCCCCACAAAACATGTACATTTTTAGTACATAAAAGACAATTTTTGTTTCCTTTCTTTTTTAATAAATATTGTTTCATCTCCTTCATCTCCCTTAGTCCTACTACTCATTTTGTTAATGTCTAACAATTCCTGAGCCCAATTTGTATATCACAATAAAATAAAATAACAAAATAACAAATAAGGTAGCTTACCTCTAATTCTACTATAATGCATATTAAAACTTGTTTTCCTTTATATAGATAAACATAACTCATTTAGGTATAGAGTTTGTTATATTGTGAGTTTAAGAGGTGGAACAAACACAAAGAATGTGTTTACAGATGATTCTGGGCTCCTGTCTAGATTTTCTGAAATATTTTACCCTATCAATTTATTTTGGTATGGTCAATTCTTTTCCATTTTCAGCACCCAAGTCTAATGTAAAATCATTTATTGAAGAAAAAGAAATTTGATTCTCTATTTTCAAGAGTTTTTCCCATAACTTCTATAACATTTTATATTTCTATAACACTTCCACATGCTGTCACTTATGCCAATTCTAAGAAGCCTTTCCAGGGCTGAGGAGATGTGTCAGTGAATAAAGCATTTACCATGCACGCATGAGGACCTGATTTGGAACCCCTGGAATCCATGTAAAAGTATGACATAGTAATACACATCTATGATCTCAATAACTATGGCAAAAAGGAAAGCACGCATGTAAACCCAGAGCCTATAGCAAGATGAGACTCAGAGACAGGAGACTCCCTGCAAGTTTCTTGACTGCCTAGTCCAGTGTACACAACCAGTAGAAAAGAGTGACGCTCAAAATACTTAATTATTTTATTTTATTTTATTTTGATGTTAAATGTGGACTTAGCAATTGCTGGGCATCACCAAGATGAACAGCAAAGCTAAGGGGATGAAGTAGCTTGAGCAATATTTATTAGAGTAAAAAAAGAAAACAAAAAATTAGTTAAGTGTATTTTAATGTGCTAAAAATGTTCATGTTTGTGGGGAAACGCATAAAAGGTGAAGCCTAATGTTTGAGGAAAGATGTTCTCAGATCCCCACATCTGTGACGTGGCAACCTGTCTGTTGCATTTACACACATGAATACACAGGGGCACCAGCATCACACATACACAGATATAAGTTACGTGAATCTTTGCACTTCCTCTTGAGATGTTGATAGTTTGAGAAAGATACTCCCACTTGTTTGCATTCGCACTCCTTCAAGGTGTTAAGTATCATGTCTGTACCTTCCATGTAGAGGGAACGAATTTCAGCCCATGCTCACAGTTCCACCATATTTCCATGTTTAAAACTCGGATCTTATTTTCTCCATCACTTTATGTGTTAGTGCCAAAGTTAATATATTTTTTCATAGTACATTTCAAGTCTACTCTTTAACCCTTACATCAGTAAATAAATTATTCAACCTATCCATACTATAATATTATTTTGGTCACTCTAGAAGCATATTCTAAAAATTCATAATTCATTCTGAGGCCAAAATAATTTTCACCTTGGCTCCTGTAAAATCCTCCTTAACATCATTGGAAGGATTCATGACTTCTTTCGACTCCTTTCTACCACAGAAAAATCTTCTTAGTTTCCAAGCAGCCATGATCAGCCCTCAAGTTCAAATGCACCTGCTTGACCTACTTGTTCCACTACAGATAACTTCACCCGAATAATAAGGTATCTCTTTTGCCATTTTAGTCTTTTTTTCTTTTTTACGTATTTTGTACCCCTAGTCCTGCTAGAGCTAAAGAGGAGAAACATAAAATTAAATTTAAAAATTATAATAGATGTATGGAATGCTAAGATTGTAGCCATTGTCTAAAAGACAACCACAGCATAGCTGAAGGCACTAGGTTCTTCTCATTTTTTCAGCTTTAAATGCTTTCAAATAGAATAGTCAAAGATCATATTTAAAGTATATGTATAGAAATGTGTCTATGATAAAAACTTAAGGTATGTTTTAGCAAGTGGGTTCTGAAGAAGAGATCTCCTAATTTATGAAAATAACTTCAAGTACAAATGACAAAATATAAGGAGATGAAAAACTTTTCAGTCAATATTTCATGATGAGTAAGCGATTTCCTCCCTTACCTTGCAGTTATTGGAATACTATGCCTTTAATCCACAGGCAGCATTGTGAGCAGGGCATGGTTGCTAGAGCACAGACAGACGTTATCTTCTTAGAATTGGTTTATGTCTCTTGTAGTCATGTGATTCTTTGGTAAAGCTGGAAAAAAGCAGTTTTATGCTTCCTCTTGGCACCTACACTCCCTCACAAGGCTTGACTTTTATGTCTCCAGAGGACCAGAGCTTTGCTGTCTTCTTGGTACTCAAACTTTACATCTCATGGGTCCCCCATTTATTTTAAGTAGACTTTCTCATAGTTGTAGACATACCAATATGTGTATCCCAAATACAATTCTGAAAAATTTCAGAACCACAACTTTAGTCTGATAACCTAGTTTTAAGTTACCAGTTATTTGTAATTCTCTCTTCTTGGGTAACTGAGAAATGAATGAGTTCTAGAGGAGGGATTGGCCACCTAGTGGGGAAAATAGTTTTACCTCCAAACACTGGAATAACCAGAGGTGGCCCTATAGCCCAAGGGCCAGTCCACTGTCTGCCCAAAGGTTTGATTGTTATCCAATCTGAAAAAAGAATCTCTGAGACAATAGTTTAGAAGCCTGAACTGAAAGGTCACTTGGGATGAGTGACCTTTACTTGTCTAGGATTTCATAGAAGAAAATTAGACAAAGATAGTCTGTCCTCTTGGCCAGAATAAAACAGACATAAAGAGAGGATTGGTTATAACGGCCCCGGCTTCTCAAAACCGTTTCCCATAGAGCCAGATTGAGGTTTCCTTCTGTTTCTCTTAATATGACCTTCTATTTAAACTTTCTTCAATTGGGACTTCATTGCCAAAGCATCTTAACTAAAGGATAAGACTATAAAAAAAATCTTTCTATGTATGGAAGGAAATATACTGCATAATTGAGAGAGATTTCTAGATCTTTCTTGCTAAACAGCAAGGAAGAATTCTACCTGGAAGAAAGACCTCCACAATTTGATAGTATTATTGGTCTTTATTATCTGCTACATAAAATATATTAAGTAGAAATTTCTTAAGCATTGTTTTCTTTTTAAAAAATTAAAGTAAATATTATTCAAACTAATGACTATTTTAACCAATCAAAGAGTTCAGGGAAACAGCCTAATTATGTCTATTTTCTTTCTAACTTTCAACCAACTGAGTCACATGACTATGGGGAGTAACTGTCTTTCAACAGGGCTCAGTCCTTCATCTAAAAACAAAAAGGTTAAATTAAATGTCATCAAAGATTCCTTCAACCAATAAGAAATTATAGTTCTAAACTCACAGGAGATTACATGTGCTTCCTCAAGAAAAATTATGAACAGTTGCAATTAGGTTTTTCCTAGTTTTCAATTAACTTGCTCAGCTATGAGCATTGTGATAAGACTGCAGTATAATTGTGATTAATAGTTGTTATCGTTATGATAATTTTTATCGTAACAAATCAGGAGAGATCCTACAATATAAAGAGAACAGAAATGTATGAGCTGCTGCTAATATCAATAACAATTTTCATTTATGAAGAGTTTCATGGCTTAAGTAAATAGTCTGTGGATTTTGCAAAGTGGATCTCACATGTACTTTATATATTGTGCATGAATGAAATAATGATCATAATAGCTATGAATATTTCAAGGCAAAATCATGGAAACTCATTGATGAGGATTCCCAACTTGAAGGAAAGAAATCAATAAGATTTATAGTAGGTATTGTATTAATTATTAGTTACTTTTCTGTTGTGGTAAGAAAATAGAACCCACTGTGGCAGGAAGGTCAAGGCCATCATTGCGAAAAGTCATAGCAGCAGGACTTTGAGGCAGCTTGTCCATTGCATCCACAATCAAGTAGAAGAGTGATGTACCCTTGCACTCAGTTCAGTTTCTCCTTTTTAACACAGTCTGAGATGCCAGTCAAAGGGATGCTGTCACTCACCAAAGTGGAGTCTTCTACAACCAGTTAATGTAATCAAGATAATCCCATACAATCACATCTAGGTGATGTTAGATGTCATCTGAGATTAACCATTACAGGGATAAAAATCAAGGATCATTTCAAAATCCAAATAGAGCTGGAAAAGTTCAACCAGAAAATGCATATGTGTACAACAACTAACATTAAAGTTCATGGAACGAGTTGTCCTGTATCTTTCATTATTGACCCCAGTTCCATCCCTGGGGTACTCCTGTGAAATCTGGGAAGTCATCTAAAAAATAGTAAAAGAAAATTTCTCTTGATGTCTAAATAGCTAGGCAGGAGATAAAGTATTTATTAAGCTGTACCTATATACTAGTTTATATTATTTCCCATTTGATTCTAGCAATAGCTCTGTAAAGTCACAATTAGCTTCACTTTTTTTGAAGGTCAGAAAGATCTACAAACATGTCACATAGGTGGCAATCAAGGGACAGAATTTAAATTTTGGAGTTTCTGTCTGATAGGAGACATTGTCCAGGACATCACACCAACAACATGCTAGCCAATTGTTTGGGAAGTTGAAATGTTTGGTCAGTCCTCATAATAACTGAGCTTAAGGATCTAGGTGGCCATCTTTGCATAACAACATCCTGAAAACTCTGAATAAGAAACAAGGAGACACAATGTAGGATGTGAAGAGGTGGCATTATGTTACATGTGGTGCATGGTTTATACCAGAATGATATCCTGCAGTGAGTAGAATAAGAAAGTAAGACTCCCAGAAACCCATGACAGATAAGCCTCTTGGAAGAGATGTTTTATCTTTGAGACCAGAAGCAAAGAAGAGATTGTCATGGATGATGGAGTACAAATATAGCCAACACCTGTCTTCAGTGTAACTGAAGTTCTCTGAGCCTTGTGGTCTTTCTGTGCTAAAGTAATAAACTGTCTCCTGATATTGTCTTCTAAAGGCAGACTCCTGAAGCAGTCTCCTTTGGATCATTGCCTAAGAATTTCTGCTGCCTGAATGGAGAAAGAGAAAATCTGTCCTGAAGAAGTCAGACCCGGTCTTTCAGTTTGTATATGATGTGAAACACCACCGACCAGTATCTGCTTCAAGCCAAGTGTTTCCACCATGCCACAGAATAGGACTCACCTGGGAGAGTCTTCACATGTTGCTCTAGGGATCTGTTCTTAAGGCTTCCAACTTGGAAAATCTCCAAGATACTCCAAAAATCTATCTATAATAAAATTTTTATCGTTCACCCAACCAGCCATCTAGGCATCCATCCATCCCTATTTTTATTAATTCCCAAAGTGATGCTGGTGAATTATCATAATGCCCCATATTAAAGAACACAAAGAAAGAGGTGAATATTCCAGATTGCTTATTTAAAATATCAACTGGAAAAGAAAAACATTCAAAACTAAATTCAAAGTCTAGAATATTTGCTAATGCATTTAAAGTTGGATAACACTTTCCTGAAGACAGCTTAGAATACAAGCCACATGCATATTTGGTGAGAGGTCACATGTATTTGGTAAGAGGTCATGTGTTATTCATCAGATATGTCATGGTTTGCCTCAGTGGAGAGGGGGTGGTGTTGACAGGCTTGGTGGGGAGGAGGAGGTGTGAGTGATTGGTATGTACTCCATACATGTGCAAAGGCAAATTTGATTAATAATGTAAAACACACACAAAACTTACTGCTTTTCTTTTGTCTAGTTAACAGATCCTCCTCCACACTTAATTCCCTGCTTGGGTTGAGCCGGAACTTTCCCTCTGGGTGTCACCACATCCATAAAGAACACAAGGTATTTTTGTGCTGAGTAATTTATCCAAGAAATTCATGTCCAAATTGCCCGGCTCCTTAGTAAATGAGCTCTGGCTAAATCAAATCTTTCTGCCTAAGTTTTCATCGTAGATTAACCTCTGGTTTTAATTACTATTTCTATGATAACTTTGATTTTATTCACATCCTTTGATACTTCTTATTTACTCTGGAGGTACTGCAATCATGCATTCTCATGCATTTGTGTGGTATGACTATTGTGAGAGTTAAAATAATGGAAACACTGGGGGATGCAAAAAAGAGGGATTGCAGCTGGGTCATAGAAATACTACACTAATTAGATTAGAGGAAGGACAGGGCTTTGAAAAGAAATCAACAACAAAGCCAACAGTAGTAGGCTATGACAGGTCCCCACTAAACTCCACCCGAGGAGCATACATGAGGCACCTTTGTTCTTTTTCCTACTGAACATCACAGCTTATGTGTAGATATATCATTTTACACATTCCTGAATCCAATGCATCCAATTGTCCTAAAGAGTTCTAGGCAAGCTTCTGCTTCTTCAGAGAAGGAGACCATCCCATCCAGCCCCAGGATATACACACTTTGCTTTACATTTTCCAAACTCTTTCTTTGCACTGTGTAGACTCACAGACATTACCTCCTCTTAGAAATCGAGCTGGAATTTCTCCTTTAACAGAGTTGATGTGTTAAAGAAAAGTTTGGAGGGCAACCCTGGTGATGATGGAGGAAATCATGATGGCTTCCACAGATAGATGATGGGAGTCCTATTCTACATTCCCTCCAATCCCAACCACATAGCAGGAGAGATACAGTAGATAGAGACTTAGAAAGTAGGGTAGTGGGGCAACTCTCTGTGTCATGCTTCATTGGATCCACTCTCTGCTTTAAAGTCCACCCTCTGCTTTGGAAGTGTGGTTTCTCCTCCTTACTTGGTTGTTGAAAGCAAGGTTAGCACACTCTACCTGTGTGTGCTCTGTTCTGACATGAATTCCTCTGCCTTGGGAACATTGCAACCAGGACTGTAGCCCTGTTGGGATTTCCTTTGGCATTATCAGAGTTACTCTCTTTAAAAAAAAAAAAGCATTTTGTCATACTGACTGCTGACTGTGGGAAACAGAAACAGCTCACATTTACTTCAAAGAAAAAATAAATTCTGTCCATCGGACGAAATTTCTGTGGTGGTGATCAAGATATTCATCAGTGTGACTATGGGACAATGCTAGTTCTGCCACCCTCTCCTCTGCTGCCCAAGGACCTAGCTGGAGACATCCCTGTGGACACCTGGGATCTCCTCTAGAGGCAAGTATCTTGCCAGTCCTAAAATGACTCCCTTAATGTAGATATCTTATTCCCTTCTCCAATATCGACCTTTCCTCCATCTCCACCCTCCTACTCCCCCAAGCTCTATCCCAGTCATTCCCTTCTCCCTTCTCCCTTCTCCTTCCCCCTCTCCCCTTCCCCCACCCCCCTACCCCCACCTTTATCCCCACCTCCATATTCCCAACTTTTGCCTGGCAATCTTGTTTGCTTCCAATTTCCAAGAGGATCTATATATGATTTTCTTTGGGTTCA
>PVIU01019345.1:0-36615 GCA_004026605.1 Ondatra zibethicus
GTTTTGTGTTAAGGATTTGTTGGATTTGTTGTTTTCTTTAATAAATGAGTTTATTTTCTCTATTGTATCTTCAGCGTCTGAGATTCTTTCTTCTATCTCTTGTATTCTGTTGGTTATACTTGTCTCTGTAGTTCCTGTTCGTTTACCCAGATTTTCCATATCCAGCCATCTTTCGTTTGTGTTTTCTTCATTGCCTCCAATTCAGTTTCAAGTCTTGAACTGTTTCCATTACCTGTTTGATTGCTTTTTCATCCTCTTTAATGGTCTCTATCACTTTCATAATGTTACATTTAAAGTCGATTTCTTCTACTTCTTCTGGGTTAGGTTGTTCAAGTCTTCCTGTTGCATAATCTCTGGATCCTGGTGTTTTCATGTTGCTTTTCAGGTTGTTGGAGGAATTCTTGCATTGGCCCCTGCCCAACTCTTCCTTCGAACGGTCAGGAGAGTCTAGGTGGCTTGGTCCGATTTTTGTTGTGGCTAACTGTGTACTTGGGGATTTTTCTTGTTATGCCTTCTCTTAGGTCCCCTCATCACTGGAGTTGGCTCTCAGATCCCCTCCTCCCTGAAGTAGGCTATGGTGGTGGATCTAAGGACCCCTCCGGATGGATCTTCTGGTACTGGATCAGCGCTGCTTGCTGGTCAAATACCTCGCAGACAAAAGGGCAGGCTCCATGGAACAAAGAAACTCCTGAAGCCTTGCACTCACCACTTTGTCCCCAGAGCCTCAGCTCTGAAGCAGGCTGAGTTGGGAGATCCCCTCCAGATGGATCTTCTGGTACTGGATCAGGGCCACTTCCTGGCCAAGGACCTCACAGACAAAAGTGCAGGCTTGGTAGAAGCCCGCTCTGTGGAACAAAGAAACCCCTGCAGCCTTACACTCACCACTTTTTCCCCAGACCCTCAGCCCCGAAGCAGGCTGAGTTCGGGGATCCTAGGACTCCGCAGATGGAAAGGGGTGCTTGGGGGCAAGCTGGGGTGGGATAAGCAGGAAAGCCAGTAGGGGGGGAAGCCCCGCTGAATGGCCAGAAAGTTTAGGGGATTGGAGGGTGCCTGTACTCCCTTCCCAGGGTGTCTGGGCACCTGGTGGGGACACTCCACTGTTTTTCTATTTAGGGTAAGTGATGTGTTCTTCCACAAAGCAGGCTTCCTACTGGAATGCCCTGACTTCAGAAGCCATATTTCCAGACACAGAAAAGCAGATACATTCCTTTTCCTTCTAAAAAGTTCCCTTTAATATCTGGAGTTATTTTCTAAACAGTGGTTTAATTAGTGTTATTACTTTCTATACTTAATAAAAAATTTACATCTCCGTGGATGTTCTGAGGATTCTGCACATTTGGAAGTTAATAATATCTTTTTTCCTTTCTTCTTCTCTTTTTAAACACAAGACTTTGATTGACTCAGAATCTTCTGAACTTTAGTCTTTGAGGGGCCATCTCTGTATTTTAGAACTGATGTATGTAATAATGAAAAAACTCTCTAACTGAACAAGAGTGTAGATTAATATATTGGTCTTGAAGGTGCTTGTTAATAAACAATCTTTGGCAGGCCTGAGATTTACAGGAGGCTTCATCGAAGTGGCCATGTAAATTGGTATGTATTGACAGTTTTCCTCCTTAAAGGAAAGACATGCAGGATTTATATGCTTCAATCACAGCCCTCTTGGGAACTTAAGAAGGGACTTACTTTGTTTCTTTTTTAATAGCTTCTCCTGGGTACTTTATGGACCAGTTCTCTCATTTCAACTATCTGATCCCAAGACATAAATTAATTTCAGATGCACCGTTTATCCATCTTGTCTATTGCGGCAATATTCACTATTTGTTTGAGTTGCCATGGAGATAATTGACTTCATGCAGTGGCAGAAGTCTTGTTTGGGGGTATTATAGGAGTTTGGGTCCAGAGAGTCTTTAATTTTCACACAGTAAGGAAAGCCATTTCATCAATGAAGCTTTTGTGTACATCTCCCACTTATAATTGAAATGATTTCTTTTATCACTTTGGGAAATTTCCCTTTTTACTTTCCATCACTTCTCTTTCAATTGTTTAACCTCTACTCTCCAGATGTTGACTAAATCACAGAAAAGGGCAAACAGTCTATTTTCTGTTTGAGGGTAGCATGGAGGGACACAGCATCCCAACACAAAAGTTTCTGAAAATGGTGATTTATAAAGGGAAGATGCTATATTCTATTAAGACAAGAAGCACTCAGAATATCAGTTCATGAAATCAGTCTCCTAGTGACCAAGTCAAGGTGTTAAAGACTGGGTCCCTCTGAGGTTTATATTCATCTTGATATTTATAAAGATGATTGCTGGATTCTGCTATAAATTGTTGCAACAGGCAGACAAAACGTCCCTCTTCAGTACAAAGAGAAAAAATTAAGAAGTAAAAGTCAGTGTTAAAATCATTCTTTTCAAGGTACACAAATAGCAAAATGATAAAATACAGTCTATGTGCATTCCTTCTTATCTTGAGAACTTAAATTGCCATACTAATTATTAAAATTTCCACAAGATACTACCCAAAGATTTATATTATTTTAGTGGCATTTTGTAACAGAAGGATCAGAAAGAAATCATATTTGTTACACTTCATCTGTGAGAATCATTTGGGTTATGTTATTCCTACACATATATTTTATAATATCAAAATTTAATTCTCTACCAATTATCCATAAGGCTAATATTTTTGCTAAGATTTTTTTGTGCTTCAAAAAGGTATTTCCAAAAGAAAAAATTAAATCAATGATCAAAATGAGAATTCTTAGGAGCAACAGTAGTGAACAAAGCTCTAAGAGCCTACTTCAATTCTTTAAAGTGCACAGCACAAAATCAATTTGCAATGACCCCGAGAATCAGTCTTCCTCGCTACATGACAACAAAAGAAATAGGGGATGAAAACAAATTAAAGTAGGTTCTTAAAAGTCATTTTTGCCTTCCCCAGGTTCCAGGGTATCACTGAGGCAAGAAAACTTTGCAGCACATCACCCAAATGTTTATCAATATCACTGTATCTTTTCACAGCAGTGACTTCTAAGCAGGTTTAGGTTGTGGTTCCTTTTCTGAATTTTCTTTCATTCTCATTGCTTGTTTAATCAAAAGGAAATCTGTTTTTGAGGGATTGTTATTGACATAGTACTATGCTAAGTGATTGAGGGAAAAATAATTGACATTATCTTGACAAATACTAAACAGAGAATAATGTAAGTGGGTAATTGGATACATGTCCAGAAGACAAGAGAGAGGAGCCAGAAGTGGAAGACACAGTTTCAGGTCACACTTGCTATATATTAGTTCATTTAACACAGGTACCTTAAAAAGGGGGGACAGAGCACCAATTCCAGTTTACTGACAAAGAAAATTTACTTTAAAAGAGAGTTGCAGCCTGGCAGTGGTGGCACAGGCTTTTATTTCCAGCACTCAGGAGGCAGAGATAGGCAGATCTCTGTGAGTTCAATGCCAGCCTGGTCTACAGAGCGAGTTCCAGGACAGCTAGGGCTGTTACACTAAGAATCCCTGTGTCACAAAGCAGAGGGGGTGGGGTGGGAGAGAGAGAGAAAGAGAGTTGCAATAGACAGGACTTACATTTGACCCTACGTGCCTCTGTTTCCTAATCCAAATATTAAGTCACTAACCTACAAAGCTTCCCTGGTTCAAATATGATAATTGAATGATGACATTTAAGCTGGGCCAGAAAGGATTTAAAAGTGTGTAAAATGAAGAAAGGAATTCCAGAGTAACAAAGAACCCAAGCAGAACAGTGCAAAATGCTCCCAGAGATGACACAGATAATGGTTAAGTCTTCACAGAGGACTCGTGTGACAGCAAGCACTATGCTAACTGCTTCCCACACATTAATTTATTGCACACTCACAATGACACCTTCCTGTGAAATGTTGTTATCATCCCTATTATAAATGAGGCTCAGAGAGATCAAGAATCTAGTCCAAAAGTCAAGCAGCTAGCAAATGGCAGAGATGTCCTGAGTGATCTGGCCTCCAAGCCTAATCTATATCCTCCTATACCCTGGACACAGACATGCCTCCCTACAGTCTGGTGATGAAACGCAGGGGAAGAAACAAGGTGAGGCAACTACTGCGCAAAAGTAATTGAAGTCAAGATGAAAAAGTCCATCATCTCCCATCTTTCTAGTCTTTGGGGGCTCTATCATCAACATCATCATCATCATTTACTTTTCTCATGGAAAGGATAAACTAAGCTCACAAAGATCTCTTAAAAAGATAACTTTGTAACAAATAGAAATATTGATGGGGAGATAAATTCTCAAAGCATTGTTTTATTAAGAGCAAATTTACAAGTAACCAAATATATACAAAGCATACACAAAGATCATACATATTACATACACATATGCATGCAAAACACACAAAACGCACATATGTAAATGATACAGATCACATACTCTTTTATAAAAATCATACAAACATATACACATCTACCATATCTATACATATATATGTATATCACAGCACATTCACAAACATACCATTGGTGTGGGAAGTCCTTCCTTGCTTTTACTGCTTAATGAATAAAGAATCTGTTTCAGCCAGTAGCTTAGAAAAGCAGAGCTAGGCAGGGAAAACTAAACTGAATGCTGGGAGAAAGAAGGCAGAGTCAGAAAGATGCCACATAGCTGCCAGAGGGGTAAAACACTAGCTGCCAGCTGGAATCTTGCTGGTAGGCCACTCATGGTAAAATATAAAATAATGGAAATGGGTTAATTCTAGATGTAAGAACTAGCTAGCAATACACTTAAGTGATTGGCCAAACAGTGATTTAAATAATATAGTTTCTGTGTGATTATTTTGGGTTTGGGCAGTCGGGAACTAACAAACAGCCTCCTACAACATACCATATACATTTATACTCCCATACACATATATACATATACATTCCATCATACCACACAATTCCCCTGAACTAGGTGCCACATACCTACTTATAAAAACTTATATATAAATCACACACAATCCCGTATTCATTTACCACTCACATGCCACTCATATGTGTATATGTGTGTGAAGAATATGCAAAGAAAAGAAATGGATACACATAAACACGAGGAATATGTGTGTATGTGTGTGTGTATCCATTCCCTTCCTTTGAATATGAGGTACAGACTTGAAAGGCAATGGTCACTTAAATGTATTTATATGATTTGCTTTCTGCCTCCCCATCACACAGAGAACACTGCCCAGAATTCTCAGCCTTCAGAAAAAGAATGTTCCATGCTTTCACCTTTCATGATGTGGCTCAATATTAGAAGAACTGTTCGATCTGGACTCATGTGGATTTTTTTTTCAGCTTGAAATCATGCAAGGCAAGCTGTTCAGGCGTGATGGCAGCATGGTCCTGCGCTTTGTGGATGACACTGTGGTCGCTTATGTCCCAAATTAAGCAGCACATTTTGGTGTCCTTGCTTTCATCCACTTCCTAATAGAAATCAGCGGTTTTAAACCTGGACCGCGGGAGCATTCTGATCACATTGGACAACCTCAAGAAAAAAGAATCTAGTAATACTAAATGGAGACTTTAAATAGACATCATGTTTAATTTTACATATTACTTTGTATAATAAATGTAGAAATATATTATTTCTTATTTGTAATAATAACATATCTGTATCTAAACACCATGAAAATATTCTTGACTCAAAACAACTGCCACCTCAATGGCAGATTACACACAAAGTGTGGTTTGTGTTCCTAAATTATTTTTAAGGCTTCAGGAAATTCTGGAAAGCAAAAACCACATTTCTGAGCAAACATGGTTTAAGTTTCACTGAGGGACCGTGAAAACTACATCCTGTGGAACACACACGGGGTATTTACAGGAAATGTGCTTTGAGATACTGAGCCTGTTTGGTCTGAATGGAAGATCACATTTTCATATTTTAAGGTCAAATTACATCAGCTTCTTTCCAGTAAAAAATAAAAATAAAAATAAAAGCATCATCCTAGAATGTTAATATCTTTCAAGCCCCGGAGCCTCACAATTGTGATCTCTCAGGATGATTCACTGAGGCTGAGACTGATATGCTGCAGTAGCTGCTTAGTGCCCCGAGTTGTGCTGCAGAGAAAGGGATTTCCAGGATAAACCATTTGCAGGAGAAATTCAATCTGCAGCCCTTATTTTCAGAACATACATTTAGAGTAGAAGAAAGAACCCTCCAACACACACACACACACACACACACACACACACACACACATATATATTCCCCTTGTCTTATATCTATTTAAGATTACTGGCCTAATTTAGAACTTTGGCCTTTATGATTACATAAAATCATTTCAATGAAAGAAATGACCAAAGTGATTTATCAGAGTGTTCTCTCTCCATACTGTCCCCTCTCCTCACTATGGACTCTGTGGCATTGTTATGTTTACAGAACCACATACAAAATATATTTAATAACCATTTCCTGGGCCCCACTCTGCCCACTGAAGAATGACACACAACACGGGAGGAGATCTCCCATATGTCCTCGGTGTGCCTGGAATTCAGCAGCAGAGATAAGGTACTCATGGGACTATCTAAGGAACAAAATCACAGTTAGGAGAATGACTGGGGTGGTACCCGTGGCTTTAAGAACACAGGCTGGAGTCGAAAAGGCTCTTGCCTGCTTCTAACAACAAGAAATGAAATTCTCATTTCAGGAACATAAACTTGAATTCTGTTGAGGGACATTTTGGCTCCTGTAGCAGATGTTTGGGACCCCACGCTAGAAATAGGGAGTGTTAATGATTACAGGTGGTTATCACACCAAAATGACAAACAGCAATAACAAAAAAAATCCATAATACGCTGAATGGCTTCCGCTAGGTTTGCTGGCATATTTTCAAACAGCAAAAGGTTGCTCATAAATTATCTTTCAAGTTGATTTCCTTTTTCTCTGTGTGCTTGTGAAACGCTTTAATGAGCATCCACACCACCGTGGTGAAATTGGGAGTTAGCATTATTTGTGGGAAACAGGTGAGGGTATTGCTCAAGCACATACCTCAGTGAAAGACGTTTCCACCGCAGAAAACATCAGAGAACTCCCTAATCTCCTCTTGAACTGGAGGCCACCACAGCAACTATCAGCAGGAAGGTTTGGGTCCCTAGGGACTTTTCCTTATGGAGTTGTAAGAGTGACTCCGAAATCTTCCAGATACATTCTGGGCACTCACATTCCTTCTTCATTCTGATGGTGTGAGCAACCCTAGTCTCCTGCACAAAACCACATCAGTATCTGTCACGAGAGAGAGTCAAACTGGATCAGAGGCAGCGCTTCCGCCCACACCTGTGGGGGAAAGGCACCAATGTTAATATTCCTGCCAAAGACGGAGCAACCTAGATCTAGAGGTTAAGTAAACGCTGTATCAAAATTGCCAGCCTACAGGGGAAATAGCAGTATATGCCATTTGCAGAACACCTACTATGTTCTTTTTTTTAAAAAAAATCCTGAAGGATTAACTATTGCTATTCTTTTTCACAGACTTCAAGAGGTTAAATAATTTGCCCAAGGCCATACATACAGCAAGAGGTAAGACTTTCTGATTCTATATCATTGTTCTCTCTACTCTGGAGTTGGAAATAGTCCACAAGAGTATTACAATTTTCAATTTGCGCGACATAAAAACATGGTGTTCTACTAGGTGGTATCTGTACTAAATTAATACTGAAAGAAGTTGATAGAAAGGAAAACACAAAACCTCTTTGTGAAGTCCAGCTGATATTATTTTGTGTGAGAACAGGATAAGGAAGGAATCCAGACCGCACATTGTTTCTTCATTTAAACAATACAGCATCGTACCCAAAGTGGACAGTGATACAGAACATTGCTCCCTCTAAGATAGCAATTCCATATGTGTGAAAGCCTTCTCAGAACCTCAGTATGGAAGCTGATGATTTTTCCAGCCATGTACAGTACCTTATAGAGTGTACGAAAAAAAATCTGAACCCAGTTGAACTAGGAATCCACTGATTTCCTTGGTAGGCCATCAGTCAAAAGTCAAGGATTTCAAGTAAAACATTCAAAACCACTGGGCTATCCTTAAGAAAATCACTGTTCCTCAAAAAGTACTAAAATGCCATTCACTTAAGATGAATAGAATTGAAAAGTGAAAAGATTTCATCTTACAAAATATTAATCCACTTGCAATGTAATAGAACCTAGATTACACAAACTTCCCAGCATTTTAGATGAACCATCCTGTTGTCCTTTTCATTTTTTTTCCCTCTTTCGCTCCCTTCTATGGAGGCAATGCTTTCAGAATAACACAGGTATTGAGATTTGTAATAGTGTTTGGTTTTTGTTTGGTTGGTTTTTGTTTTTCGAGACAGGGGCTGAGATTTGTAATAGTGTTAATTGTCAACCTAACAGAATCTAGAATCATCTGAGAGATGGGTCTCTAGGCATTCCTGTGTGGGATTATCTTGATTACAATAATTGAGGCGGGAATACCCACCCACTGTGGGTGGAGCCATTTCCTAACTGGAATCCTAGCTTATGTAACAGGAGAAAAATGAATTGAGCAGCTGTGAGCTATTGTCATTCTCTGCTGCTGCCGCCGCTGCTTCCCATTCTTGATAATTTTATTTTAATTCTAGAGATGTGTATGTGTGATGAAGGGATATGAACACATGATCATTGAGCTCAGATCAGGGATATCAGATCCCCCAAGTTAGTTGTGAATCGTCTGATGTGGGTGCGGGAACCTGAACACTGGTCTTCTGCTAGAACAGTACGTGTTTTTTCTTGATCACTGGGTCAGCTCCCCAGCTCCCTCCCTGCATCTTCACGGCAGATGCTGTGTGAACTGCTCCCTCAAGCTCCAATCCCTGGGATGTCTTAGTCCTGATGGACATTACCCAGAACTGTGAATGAAATAAGCCCTTCCTCCCTTGAGTTTCTTTTCTCTGGGAGTTTTATCACAGCCAAAGGAAGGATTGCATACCAAAGGAAAGCAAGGAACTTGCTCACCCATTTACTTTGAGAGTATCTGAGTTTATGTTCCTGCAGGATAGCATCAACAACCAATAGTACTCTTCTAATCAATAAACAATCAATAGTTCTCAGCTTTATTGAACTCCTGTTCTAGTGAAGAGAAAAGATGGCCAAAAAGATAAACAAAACAGAGTATTATTAAACAGTGGGCAAGAATGAAAGTAGAGATAGTAGGACCTGAGATGCAACTTTAAATTTAGTGATTATTTAACATAAGAGCGAATATAGTCAATAGTATTGCTATGAATTGTCTGGGTTTTTATAATGAACTACCACACACGAGGTGTTATCTTAGTGTTCTGGAGGCCAACATCCTCCAGAGCTCCTGAGGGTTAGGAGGGCATCTTCTCCATCGATTCTGCTGGTCTCAAGTTTTCCTTGCTTATAGGTGGCATTGTCCCATCTGCAAATTTCAAATTTCCTCTTTTTTTTTGTTTCTGGGTTTTGTTTTTTTTCCCCTTTTGATTCATTCGTTTTACAAGTGGTTTGCCTGTATGTATATATGTTCTCAATGTGTGTGTGCCTGGTGCCCCTCAGAAGTCAAAAGAGGGTGCTGAATTTCCTAGAAATGGGATTATAGATGGTAGTGAGCCACCAAATGGATCCTAGGGACTGAACTCAGGTCTTTTCTAAGAGCAAGAAATGCTCTTAACCATCTCTTCAGCCCCTCAAATTCCTCTTTTTGTAAGGTTGTGGGGAAATTAGTCTCCTTTCTCATGACCTCATTTTAGCTCAGTCATCATAAAGATCTATTTCTAAATAGGAGCACATTCATAGGCAACAGTGATTTATACCTTAACATCTACTGAAGCATCACAAGTCAACCTATAATAAAAACGGAGCACAAAAATGCTTTAAAACAATTAAAAGTCCTGACAGTACCATGTGAAGGGAGGAATCATTAAGGGGGTTGATTGCTCTCATCAGGGAATGGTGATGATGCTGGCTTCTATATTTAATAAAGGCTAATTTCAGCCTTACAAACATTCATAATGAATTATTTAATGTGAGCTGGCAGAAAAATGTACCTATTGAACACAGATGTTGTCTTCTGCTGCTATTGGATTTGGCTATAAAAATCAGAAGGAATTAGTACTCTCCTGGGAAACAAGGCAACACAAAGTCAGACAGGTGAAGGTCTCCTTAGCCTACCTAAAGCAAAGCTGTGTACAATGAGCTAGTACCTATGCCAGGAGTGGCCCAGACTCACTGCCTTGTTTTTTTGTGTGTGTTTTTTGTTTTTTTAATAAAAATGAGACTAGTTTCTTTCCATGAAGAAAATGAAAACCATTATCAAGCTAAATTTTCCCCTCTGCCAACGAGTTAAGGATAATGTGCGCCATGTGGATCGAGCTGATCACATCAATTGCAGCTCTAAAGCACAATATCTGAGCATTTCCCAACTGAATACTCCTTTTCTGTATAAATTAAAAATGTCTAAAGGATGGTTTATTAGAAGGAGACTATCAAAGCTTTTTATGAACATGCTTTATCTTTTGATTTATATAATTTTCAAAAAGTGTTAAACTTCTCATGATTTCTAGCACAACTAGAATTTTAAATCTAAGAATCAGAAGGAAAAATGCAAATAGAAAAGGCATGATTCTGAAGCCATGTCTGTTTTACCACAATTAGTCATTAAGCAGAGGAAATGAATTTCGGCACACAGTCTACTTTATCTAGCATTTTCTCAACTAAAAAGCTCCAGGAAGAAAAGTGTTTTTAATGTCTCCCAACACAAATTTCCAAGATATTAGCCACAGAACTACAAAAAGGTGGGCCTTAGCTTTCTGGCTGGTTTCAGGGAGAACAGAAAAATTATGTCTTTGAATTGGTGAAACATTTTTTTCAAATAATTCTGACTTACATGTCAATCTCCAGGCTATTAAATACAATCTATGCGAGTTTTCAGCCTCACCCAATAGAAAGACATTTAAGTCACAGATGATACTTAGGAAAGATAACGACTTTGTATATAGATAAGCCTTAGAAGATTATAGTCCCTTGAAGGCATACTTGTGGATCACTGAGCCAGAACAGATCTGAAATGATTATTTATTCCTGAGACCGCTCTTCAAGTATGTCAATATTAAAATGTAAAATAGCTGGAGATTGTTTTTCAGATTCTATATTGCAATCCTTGTGAAAAGTTACAGTGCCTCCACAGAGTTGAGAGATTACCAAGACTAAGATGCCTGGTTTGCAACATAATTCTTAACTGCACTCTAAATACTCCTATATCCACAAATAACTGTAGTTCTTACTCTGGATCAAAGAAAAAACTTCTTGGTGCTGCATATTTCAGAAACGTGCAACTAGTCAAAGCGTAGACAAGTGATCAGAAGGTGCTTGGCTTCAATTGGTGCATCCAAAAGGCACCCCTTACACCTAAGGCTCAGGCAATGTCATGGATGATGGAGTAGAAAGCTTGAAAGAGCCAGAGGACCAGAATTCCTGTTGCACGACAGTGTCCTACATACCATAGGGATGCTGTATCTGTAAAATCTCAACAATATGGTTACCAGAACAAGACCTGCATAATGACTACACTAGTTGGTATGCCAACATGGATGGGGGGGGATTTCACAAGGTCGCACTCCTAATAAACACCCATTAACAATTAATGACTACTGATTGATATAACAGTAAAAATTATAGAAGAAGAGGTCATAAATTTGAGATGGCTTGGAGGGACATAGGATTTGGATGGGAAAGGAGGGGGATGGAAATGACATAGGTAGAGGATTTGTATATGAAAGTCTCCAAAATAATAAAAAGTAAGGTAAATAACTACAAATAAATTTTATGGAACAAAGAAACTCGATTTTGTTGTTTCATTGCAAATATCTCTAAGACTAATTGTACTATCAGAGTGTCTACATAGATTGTTCAATAGATCATGCTCTGTTTGTTTGTCTGTTGTTTGTTTTCAAAAGATTCCTGTGTTAGTAATTGTAAGAAATGGTAGTAGACATAGATCACAGCCTAGCATCATCATCATCAGAGAGGTTTCATCAGCAAATGATAGGTGTAGAAGCAGAGACCCACAACAGGTGGGGGGTTCCTCATAATAAAAGTGTTTCGTGTTCTTTCTGCTTGAAGGATAAAGGGAGACTTTGTCTTACTACTAATAGCCACAACACTGTCACCTCCCTAAATGAAGGAAGAATGGATTATCAACACAGTATTAACCTCCTTCAGTGCTTGGAGATTGCCAGTCTCTCCCTCTCTCCCTTATGCTCCTGGGATAAAGAGCTACATGGACTGTAAGTTAAATCTTTAAAAATCAAAGCCTGCATTGGAATCTATTTACAGATTTCAAAACTTTACACAGCACAGCTAAGAGATATCTGAATAGTATGCCCCTTGTATTTTGGCTATTTGTTTGTTTGTTTACATCTTTCTCATGAAGTTGACCTCTGTAAGAGCAGGGATTTATCACATATACAAGGTTCCCCTAGTTCCCAGCATGCTGATGGATACTCAGCAATTATTCAGTTAGACCCTTTTGGATGATTGGATGTCCCTTGATGCTGGGAGAGTTCTAGAGCTAGCACCGTCAAGAGTCAGACAACTCCTGTGATTACAAAGTCACTGCCTTTGGCCTTTCTGAGAAGCATGATTTAGATTTTCTACCCATTCTAGACAAGAGAAGGTGGTTGGATGGTATCATAAATCGTAGTTATTACATTTTTCCCCACAGATCTAATACAGCCTCATTACAATACTTTCTTATCTAGCTGAAGGATATGATTCTGAAAACGATTGGCTTCCCAGTGACTAGATTTCCCTTTGGTTTGATTTGTCTGAATTCCAATCAAGGAAGAGCCCTCCTAGAAAGTTACTGATGATAAGGGCACATGTGCTAAAGTAATGGAGCTTTTGAATTTTTACATAGCACCAAAAGTTTTTGTTTCCCTTAGTTAAGTATCTGATGTGAGGCATTTCATTAAAATTCTTTTTTATGCAAACTGATGAACTGATGCAAATACACTGTTCTCATGGTTGGTGAAAGAACACATGCTTAACCAGATTGCATGGCTGAAAGGAGATTATACGTGTCTCTAGTTGACCTTTAAAAATGCAGTCATCATATATGCCCAATTCTGTTTGTTTGAGGAAGGATTCCTTAACATCCTGTCTTTGCCAAGATTTCTGGGGGAAAAAAAAGCTATGCCATAGGTATCAGAGATGCCACACAACTTCAAGAGGCATTTCAGTATCAGCAAAGCTCCCCGTCTTCCATTCCTTCCCAGCTTCTTGGGCCTGAAGGCCATTCCGCCTGTCCCAGGGCTAATATTCCCAGCCCCATGAGCATCAGGAATGGAGAGTACAATAAGAAGCAATGGGAAAGATTGGGTGCTGTTTAAAAATTACACTCTCATCCTTCAGCTATAGATTAGCTATAGGGAAAACTATTTCAGCCAAAAGCTGCTCATTCCCATGAAGCTAAAGGCTCTGAGTATTTCCTGAAAGTCATCGAACCTTGAACATCCCCTGCTAAAGAAGAGCTGTTCTGCAGGGACTCTTGCCTATCACTAGGCATTACGGGACAAAAGGTAACTCTGTACTCTCTTCCTAAAACCTCGTCCTGAAGTTCTCCCCCACTCTGACACTGAGCTCTCTATGTCTATAAGTACAAACTATGAGTCTGGAGATGAGAAATCTGATACTGTCAGCACAAGTGAAGCAAAATGAAATGGGAGAAAAAACCTCCACCCATCTGGACTTCCATATGCTCTGTAGCCCAGAGGCTAATATAATTCCTTGAATGTTGGTTATAAAGCAATGTGATATGGATAACAGCTATGCTCTGAGCTTATTTAGACAAGCGTTCTTTCTAGTCAATAAAGCTTTGGAAGGATTAAAATACAATCAGTCTGAATCATCTGTCCTGAGTTTGACCATTCACTGCACCTGCCTTCTGCTTTTACCCCAATCTGATTTCTTAGCCACTAGTCCAAGGGACTCAGAAAATGTTGATAAGTTCAGTGGTACAGGTACTGGATACATGAGCAGGCAAGCTGTTCCTGGATGATCTTTGCAAATAAATAGGAACCAGATTGTAAGTGACCTCACAGGCTACAAGGTTAGTTTTATCATTGGATGATCAACAAGTCTTTGGAGTAGAGCAAGAAATTTTGTTTGAAAGGAATAATTTTCTTGACAGAGTGGACAGTGAGCAAAAGCAATAAAAAAATGAGAGGGAGACATATCCATTGAGACTGTTTCAGCAGTGACATGAAGACAAAGTTTGACCAATTCCAAGAATATAAACCAGAAAGACCAGATTGGAAGTTGGGGTCACCAGCTAAGACCCCTAGCAATAGTGGAGAGGGTGCCTGAATTGGCCTTCTGTAATCAGATCGGTGAATACCCCAACTATCATCATAGAGCCTTCATCCAATAAATGATGGAACCAGATGTACAGATTCACAACCAAGCACCAGACTGAACTCTGGGAAGCCAGTCAAAGAGAGGGAGGAGGGAATATATGAGCAAGGGAGATCAAGATCATTACGGAGAAGTCTAAGGAGACAGCTGAACCAAGCTCATGGAAATTCTAGACCAACATCTGTGGAGCTTCCATTGGACTAAACTAGGCTCTCCATATGTGGGAGAGAGTGTTGAGGCTTGGACTGTCTGAGAGGCCCCTAGCAGTAGGACCAGGATCTATGCCTGTTGTATGAGCTAACTTGTTGGAGCCCATGCCACCATAGTGGGATGCCATACTCAGCCTTAATGCAGGGGGCAAGGGGCTTGGTCTTGTCCCAACTTAGTGGGCCAGATTTTCTTGACTCCCCATAGGAGCCCTTACCCATTGGGAGGAGTGGATGGGAGGCTGGCTGTAGAGGACGTGGGTGGGGGGCAAGAGGAGGGGTGGAAGGGAGAACTGTGGTTGCAATGTAAAATGAAATTAATAAAAAGTAAATAATTTTTAAAAACTATTTATAAAAGAAAGTTGGGGTCAGATATATACACTGGGTACTTTCTTCCCTTCAAAAAACCAACAAAATCAACTCCCTAAGAAATTCCTCTTCAGATGTTTGTAGCTCTTTACATGTGAAAAATATTTCCCCCTTTATTTTTATGAGGTAGTCTAGATAGTCTATAACTCACTATGTAGCCCAGGTTGGCCTTGAACTTGTGATCCTTCCTCCTCTGCCTAACAAGTGCTGGTCATACAAACCTGTGCCACCACACTTACATTATGAAGAATAATATTAAGGGGACTTTGTGCATGCCCACTGAAGATCACTATTTTCAAAGGAGGTTCTTAATATTGTGCATAGGACTCCCTTATCTTATAAGCACAGCAGCCTTTCTCATACAGCAATTTCTCATCTTAACATATATGTTGCCTCTTTACTATTTTTAAATGCCAAACTTTTCTGTGTCCTAATTTACTCTTTTATGTTAGATATAAAATATGCCCTTGGTTTCTGTCCCTTTTCATTTCATTTCTAATGGCACCTCAGATTTCCACCTCTAAAAGCTCCAGCAACAGCCTTGACCACAGCCCTACAATACACTTCATAATAAAATGAAAACTAAATGGATTTCAATGATCAAGTTTAAATGTTCCTATGTCCTCTTAGACAGACATCCTTTCAAACTGAAGAGCACATGATGGCCTTTCTGCCAATGCCTCAAAGAGAGACATCTAGTAACATATCTTTCCCCTAACAATTTAACCCTCATGTTAAAATCCCACAAGGTTATCTGAAAGAATTTAAAAGATTTGTGACTTAGCCTGAAGGGTTAAATATTTATCATATAGCTTACAAAACATTGCTCCTTACGAACAAAAACTCTCAGATGACCCCAAGGAAGAACAATAGTGTGTTCCAACAATGAGAGTGTGTGTTCCTTTACCTGTTAGAAAGGATGGGACAACTAAGCCAGCACTGGCTATAGGGTGGTCAGGAGGTTCAAGGTCAGCCCTTAGAAGCAGCCCCAGAAGAGCCTGGGGGTGGATTTGAATTAGCTAGAGGTACTGACTTTAGCAAAGCTTGATGGTGGGGCTCAGGGATGCCCAGCTGGACACCGAGGAAGGCAGGCTCTTACACATTTGAGGTAGGAAGTAAGACTTGTAAGACACATTTTTAAAAGAATTAACAGTTTCTAAAGAATAAGTGAGAACTATCTAATATATTCAACGAAGATTCTCAACAGCTTGAATGCCAATTCGTTTCATCGGAGAAGCAGGTATTTCTAAATTCTAGTTGCTTTTCTCTCAGTTAGGAAAACGATCATGGGCTAAAAAAAAAGAGCTGCCTTTGTTAGACCGCACTCTGACGTGGGAGCAGCAGCTGCAGGAGCCCTCGCCTGTTTTCCTGATAGGTTGTATTGAGCAGTGGGCTCTCAGGAAGCAAACGCGCTTGTCAGTTCACCAAAAATTAGCAGACCAGCTGTCACTTTAATGCACAACACTTGGTCTTTAATTTTATTTCAAAGACGTGAGAACAGGAGTTCAATACAAGCTCTGATTTTTGTCTTAAGTAGCACAATAGAACTGAGATTCTCTGAGTCACAAAATAAACGTAATCAGAGCAGTTGCAACAGAAAAAAATTATATATACTACATATATATGTGTATTCACTCATATTTCTTATTTATTTATTTATTTATTTATTTATTTATTTATTTTCTCACAGATATACACACCAGCCACTCACTCAAAGCCAGATTTTCAATGGGCCCTCTTAATTGTGTCTGCAGTCTTAACCGCCAGCTCCCATTTACACCAGTATAAGCCACATTTCAAAGGCGAATTGGATACCTGCATGAACAAGCAGGCAGTTAGGCAGCTAATTACTGTTTGCAATTCAATTACCTAATTACTGTGGGCAAGTTCAGGTTGTTTGTGCAAGCAAACAGTCCCACCCACAAATATTGCTGATTTGATTAAGAAGGCTTAGGTGCAAAGATTCATGTTCACTGCTAGTGCCTCAACAGGCTCAATAATTCCCCATCCTGGGCTGAGAGAGGTCCTGGTTAAACACCCTTCCAAGATTGGATTAGAGTAAAGCCTGGCTAAGTAATCCTCACTAACCCCTTCTCATGCCAATCCGAAGGCTACCCTGGAACTCCACTTTGCTACTCAGCGTGTTCTGGGGACCAGCAAGCAGCATTAACCTCCTCTTGGGAGTTTGGCTAAAAGGCAGAAACTTGAATTCTGTCCCAGATCTGCTGGATTAGAATCTGTACGGTGGCAAAAAGTACTTAGGTAATGCACATGGATCTTTGTGTTTGAGGAGCATATCCCTAGATAGTGGCTCAAGAAATACGATTGTCTTGGCACAGAATTATATAGAGCTGTCTGTGTGAGGATTACTTGATTTTTCTTTCAAACGAGAGAAGGGCTAGAGGAAGAAAAGAGATCACACTTCTCAGCTATAATGAGCAAACTGTATGCTTCAAGCAAAATCCCAAATAGCCTTTCGGGAACAAATTGTATAATCCTAAAAGTTCTTAGTAAGTGCACAAGGAGAAAGAACCGATGATGGGACTGACTACCTCGCTGCATCTTTCACGATCTCCATCTATTTAGGCTCCAAGGCACATTCGTCTTCATCTATGACCATGTGCCCAGCCACAAAATTCTTCTGTGAATATTCTCAACCTCAGCTTGAATTCCAATTAATCACTGCAGTCTGTCTCCACAGAATCACTGAGTAAGGACTCTGTTTTGTGGGCTCTGCAGAGCTAGACCACACTGATCCATTTGCCCAAATAGTACCGGGAAGACAGCTGCACAGCCTCGGGGACAAACATTTTCTGCCCCCAAATAGACTGCTTCAATGACATCATCCATCTCTCTTGTGTTGGCATGGTGGAGAACCTGAGCACACTGCCACTTTAGGCAAAACTGTGCAGTTTGTCTTGATGATGTAGGGGGAAGGATCACACAAGACTCAAGGATCTGACCGGAACATTTACCAGTTGTGTGCTGTTAGCAAAGGTCCTTAGGCTTCAGGGTTTATCCCTAAAATGAGAGAGGTGAATTGACAACTTTCTAATTTTCTTTAAGTTCTAGCAATAATTTTCATGTAATCCACAGCTTCTAAGTGTATCGTAGCTGCTCTGTGTGTCCTTAGAGTGTATTAGAGCCTTCCGATTTCACAATGTCGGATTTTTCGGATTCTGACCCCCCATGCTTTCCCACTGCGGTTTTATCTCATTCACACCCTCCGTTAGCTAGATATCCCATTGCCAGACAGTCTTCCCCAAAATGTGAAGAGACTATTAGGAGAAAATGTAAATGTATTATTTTTGTATGGAAGTTTTTGGTTTTGGATGGAAACCTCTTTTCATAGCAGGGGACACTGATCAAATGCTAACTTGCATTCCTATTAAGGAAACTATGGCATTTCTGTGAATAACTGAGACCATAAATAACAAATCTCTCTCTTTTCATTTCAGCAAGGAAAGTCCAGAAATTTTAACTCACTTGCTCAAGGAAGTACGACTAAAATTAGAATTCGTGTGCCCTTCATCTCAACACTGTAAGGCCATTGGTCCCTTCATTGTTATCGTTACACTGCAGTTTGTGGGAAGTGAATGACCAATCAGCATGACAACGAACTTTGTTTCCTGAAAGGTGAAGGGCAGGCCAGATCTCAGGCAGAGCGGACGCATGTCACTTCAGGGTTCCTTCCATAAAGAGAAAAACGAGAAAGTATCTTTCCCAACGACTCTTTGTAGTCAGAACCCACCGTAACGTGAGTAGGCTCTTACACAAAATCAACCATTCAACAACTCGAAAGAGAAAGACAATACTGCTGAGAGCACAGAGATTACTGTGAGGAACGAGGGCCGAGGGCGGGCACCGAAAGCTCGGAAAGTCAGGCCCCAAAGCTCACAAGGTCAACGACTTCACGTCATTCCCCTAGACTAAACCAGACTCAACTAGATGACCTCTCATTGCCCCCAGATTCTGAAAGCCCTTTAGAAACGGAACTATGATCTGTGAGAATAATGAGTCCCGGCTAATTCAGAGCTCACGAGGCCCACACGTTGATCTATGTACACCGCATGACGGCAGAGTGCGGTGACGGCTGTTTAGGAACCGATAGAAAGTTTTAAACATATGCAAAATCTTTGTCTTGGAAAGGGCTAACTTCAGTTCAGAGAGAATTGCTATAAATTCATTTTAGGAGAGACTAAGGAAAGCTATAATTATTTACGTTGCTTGGTTAGTCCCCCACCTAACACGTTACATTCGACTTTGATACCACCCGTAAGATGAACATGAACAAGGAAAAATTGACCTGGAAGAAAATCTATAGAGCGGTGAAGAGATTTGAACCTTGTCATGTGTCCTCGCTGGACAGGGTGTGAAATTCTTAGTCCTTAGACTAAATAAAAAGGCCCCAGGTGACCTGATGCCAACCTGAAGGGCTGTCATTTTCTCGAAGAGCTGGCTTATTTAGTACAATCCCAAAGAGCAGAGCCAGCGTCTGCGGGAGGGACATGCACAGTGGCGGGACTTCATCCAAAGGCTGAAGAGCCTCCTGAGGTCACTCAGCAGAGCAGTTCAAGCCCTTCTGTTTGTTCTCTGGAAGGGGTCCAACCATCTGATGAGTGAATGAACAAGGTGACCTGGCCCAGCTCAAACGCCATGTAATGGAGAGAAAAGCCAGTAGAAAGAGACAGTAAAGTTGAGTAAATGCCAGGTGTTTTTTTGCTGCCTTTAATAAACCCTTCTGGTGTCAGCGCTGGCAATGAGTCATTTATTTTTACAGGAAGATATTTTAGTAGGCAGTGATAACATACACAGGTGACACCTCCACAGAAATATAACCATCCAGGTATTCTCAGTGAGATCGAGGCAAGGTTATTACCTATTAGTGAGTTGTATTTCCACTAATGAGATAAAAATATTCATAATTATAACTAGAAAACTCTTTTTATCTGTACCAATATGTGAACTCTTTCCATGTCCCTTCTTTAAGGATTATTGTATCTCATTAGCAAATTGTATTTTTACCTGACCAGTCAGAGTCACATTGCACCAGTGTGTATAAGACAAATCTTATACCTCAAGTGTTATGTCCTTGTTTCATTTCTGGTTTCTCTGTTATTGGTGGCATATACCTTTCATTTATTAAGACATGACAGTCCTCAGAAGTGTGGCCATCTGTGTTATTAATGTAAAAACAAACCCAAACCTGATCCTTTAATCTCACATCCTTCACCTCCTCTCCGAAAAGCTAACCATCATCTCTTCTGACTTGCCAAAGAGACAAGAACATTTTTTCTGATTTTGAAAGTACTCATTTTGAGAATTTTTAAGTTCACCATCTCTCTGTAGGCCTAGGAAAAATCTCTAAAGTTCTGACTTTAAACATCATCCTCAAATGTGCAGATGTCCATGGCTATTAGCAAAGATGCTGAAGATTAGCAGAGAAAATGTCCCTTGGTAGTTTGTCTCTCTGTAGTCTACTTTGAAACTATAAAATGCTACCTACTAAAAGGCTGAGAATATGGGGAAGAAGATATCAGACTATAAGGCAAGGATCACTTTTCATACATAACTACAGCATAAAACTACTAATTCTATTTCTACTATTTATGGAAAGACAAAACGTAAACTTTTTTTTAACAATTTAGAGACAAAATAAGACTTCTGTATACCTAGAAAAGAGCTTAGAAGAAATTTGAAAGAGTACAAACTGAGATATAAAGACCCCAGGGGCCATTTTTTTGTAACCTAGGTTGGGGTTTTATGTATATGTAATCTAATTGCTAAAGAAAATGATTCGACTAGCTCATACCTGAAAATGAGGTAGAAAGACCACTCTGAACCAATAAGAATTTCTTTTGTTGTAACAACTTCTAAGACATCTACATTGTCCTATAACTCTCTCCAGAGCCTCTCAAAACTGTTTGTTGATTGAATGACTGTTATTTCTCAGGGAATTTAGCCCGCTAAAGACTTGTAGTTTCAAAGTTTGCTGCCTCTCAATGACCACTTTTTTTTTTTTTTACCACACATATATGAGCAGCTTATGGAAGAAGCAAGGATAAACACAACAAACTAATCATAGAGCCACGTTCATGTTCTTTTTTTCAGAGCCCATGGACCTTTACTGGCACTTCTTACTCCTAATCATTGGTGTCAGAAAAGAAATCCTCAGGCTGGCCTGTTCCAACAGCCTCATGACAAGGAGAGACCTCAGCTATAAGGCAAGCGTCCATAACTATAGTTCTAAAGTCATCATGAAAAGTCTATGAAAATAAATAGCCAGGCTTTCTGCTCTATGGTAATGGGCGGATGGTAATTTTGTGCATTTCTTCCTGTGATTCTTCAGTTGCACTTCTGAGCCAGCGAGCACTTGTAAGATTTGTCCTATTGGCAAGGGAAGAAATCAAAGTGCAAAAAAATTGGGACTTTGACCATTTGGTCTGGCACTCAACACTGACCAGCCACTATGAAACATGAAGGCCATCAGTTGATAAGATGCATGCATAGGATTAGAATTTGGATGCCCCAACTTCTCGTTGAATATTGTTTGGCCAATATGCACTCTGTTTCCAATACTATTTTTGTTCTCTCAAAAACAAAAGCTATTAGTTCTATATTAGTTCCAGAAACTGTTCTAGATCCAGGTGAGTTAGTCGAGCCTTTGGGAAATCCAAACACCAGCCAGGTAAGTAAAGAATTACACAGTCTGTTCTGTTGATTACAATTGAAGCTTGAAAAAGATACTGTGGCAATGCCACAACAAAGACTGGAAAGGCTCTCGAAAGGAATAAATGTTTAAATGACTTCTTAAAACATAGATTGGAGAGCTTGAAGTAGTGCAGCAGCAAAGAATTTCCTTGTTTGTGCAAGTGCATGTGTGTACACACACACAAATAGGGTAAATATGCCAAAGAGAAATGCAGGAAAATGGCAACTAAGTAACAGCCAACAATTGAAATACTTAGTTATGATGAGGCTGGGCAATGAAGGAGACTGTAACTAGGATAAGAGATTGGGACTTAACTATTTGGGCTAAGGGTAGCTAAGGAAATGTCATATTGTATTGTTTTAAAGCTGATTAAAGACTGTTGTGAATACTTAGTAAGAGTACCATGCAAGATTTTAAGTACCACTTTCCTGGCACGCTGACTAGAAACAAGAACAGCAAGGCTTCTCTTTGCTTTCTCTAACCTCCCTCTGCCCAAGCTGACATCACCATTCACCTGCCTTTCTACGGGATCCAGGAGGCATTAGATGTAATTGAGCATCCATAGCAAGTTCTGTGTTGGCAGTGAACGGAGTCATTCACTCTGGCTACGGGATCTTCATTACAATTGCATAAAGTGAAGCTTTCAGTGCAGGCCACATTATCAGAGTCTGCTCAGTGCTGGCACAAGGAGAACTGCCTGGTGGAGCCAGCCACAAATGTCATGTCCAGCTTTTACACACAAAGGAAGTGGGAGCTTTTATATATGTATGAAAGTCCAACACCCATTATCGCTGATTCATCTTCCCAGCAACACCAGGATGTCTCAGATTACATTGTCTGACTCCGGGGAGAGAGAATGTGGACAAGGTTGAAGGGAAGGGATTGCCACTGGGAAGTAAGAAGCTCTCGTCTGAGGTTCCAGCTGCAGACAGCCATATTCCACACTGGAAGTCAAGCCGAGGTCTTACCAAATGATGGCTGAAACGCCTTTATAAAACAGAATGTGAACCCTAGAGTCTACTGCTGCTCGCGGGAGCTGAGAAAGGGAGCAGCAGGGCCTGGCTATAATTTTCTTTGTCTGTGATAACAGAGCGAGGGGAAGAGGTGTCACAAACATGAGGTAGAGGAAATGAGAGATTTTTATGTTGAGCCACTGGATTCACTAGAAGGGTCGAAAAACTACAAAGAGTTAGTATAAACACCTGCATGAGTGCACGCACAGGTGTGGGCACACCCCTGAACACACACGCGCACGCACGCACACACACACACACACACACACACACATATATACTTACTTCCCTGGAATGTTCCAGAACATTAAATGTAATGATTACTATTTTCAATAATATTTTTTTTATTCTCAGACAGACATGATATTTCCCCAAAGTTGGGTCTAATCCATAAAGTTCTCAGTGCCTACACTGGAGAGAGTCAGTAAGGGAACAATTATCACAGGGATTTAATGTTGAAAAATTCTAAGATCTGGTCACCATAAGACTATTGGTTTTACATCTACTACTGGAACTTAATGTCTACAAATCAGGCAGGAAGCAAAGGTAGTTGTCAAACAGGGTAGTAGGACCAAGCTAGAAGCTCTGTCTGGGTCAGTGGAACCTGCAGGAGATCTTTCTTCACAGTGACAATCACACCCCTTTCTTTATCCAAAGTTCTGAGAAGCTGAAGAAGGATCCAGAGGAAGGTGCAGCAGCTTCAGGTTTAACTGAAGCTTGATACCAGTTGGGTGAGGCGTGGGCAAGTGAACGGGTAAATGATAGGGCAGGTAAGCAACCATAAAACTATCCACAAAATCATCTGCTGACTCCCTCCCCCCTGCCCACCAGACACTATAGTTTTGCACCAAACTGCTCAAATACGGTATACCTTAATCAGACCCAAGGAAAAGAATCCCAAGAAACTTATCACAGTCCAGTCAATCAGTGTTGCAAAGGTGCCCACATGTGCTTTCAGAATTAATTTTCAAATGGGAGGTATGTGGTCTATATGTGGCTATGATTTCCCAGGGCAGCTGCAACACAGCCCCATAGACGGGGTAAATTAAAACCACAGACATTTATTCTCTCATGTCATAAAAGGTCGAAAATCTGAAGTCTAAGTTTTAGCAGAACCATACTTCTTCCAAAGGCTCTTTAGAGCCCAAGAAAAAGTCCTGGAAGAAAGAATATCTGGAGACTTCCTGTAGTCCTGGTGTTTCTTGGGACACAGCTCCTCCCTCTGCCTGTCTTCATATGGCCTTCCCTGTGACTCTCCATGTTCCCCCCTTTCATATGAAGACACTGATCCCACTAACCTTGGGATCTATATTAGTTCATATTAGCATAATCACATTTGCCACAACTTTATTTATGTGTCATCGTTCTGACACCATGTGCTCCCCAAGAGTCCATTAGGTTTCAAGGTTTGGTAGACAGGTGTTGCTATAGGGGAATGGTGAAGCCGCTGGGAGATGGGGGCAAATAGGGAATCCTTAAATCACTGTCGGAATAACTTTACAAGCTAGTTCTCGAGGCTTCATGGTACTTCCCCAAAGATGAGTGTTATAAATCCCAAAGTAGCTTCCACCAGTTTTATCTCCTTTTAGATGGGGATGTAATCACTTGTTTCCTCCTGTATACATGGGCCTCATTGCTTTTAGGCATGATATGATATGACCAATGGAGTCAAGGTAATGCCATGGTCTTGAACTTCCAATTTGTGAGATGAATAAACCTTTTCTGTTTATAAAGTCAATTCTGTTTCATTGTGCCAACCCTAAGCTTATCAGTGGCTGAATGAAATCATATCTCAAGGTTCTGAAAAGTGATAAACTGTGAAGAATCCTATATGAGCTAGTTCAAATGCTAAAGGTGAAAGTCTTGACTCAGAAATGAGTATGTGAACAAAGCATTTGGAAATTCCCTAAGAATAAGCTTCCATTTGAAGAGTTCTATGCTTGTTTAGAAGTGTAGTTATGATACCAGGCAGAGTATACATGTGTTGATATAAAAATAAGGGATACCAAGAAGGCTGAAAGGCATGTAGTTTCTGTTTTCTTGTTCATTTCATCATGGAACTGTCTACATTGTTATTCAAAATGGAAAATCTTGGCTCAGAGAGATTAAATATTACTCTCAAGATATCCCTTCAGAAAGCAGCGAGGCTGAAACTTAAACCCAGGATTATCACATTCCAGAGAGTAATTTTTAATTCCACATATTATCTACTAGCTAATACTAGTGGAGCAAATGTTCACAACCTTCCTTCTTTGAGACATCTCTCCATCATCCTTTAATGCTTTTATTTAATATTACCTGCTCTCTGAAGTTTTTTCCAATTCACTTGAACAAATGAGGTCTTCTCTGACCTCACATGTAATGGTTACTATCCTACCATTGTACACATGCCCTTGTACTCTGTAATCTACTTACACATCTGGTTCCTACCTTATATGCTGATGTCATATCTTACCAGAACAGAAGCCCCAGTAGCAACCCAGGGCCCAGAATGTAACAGGAATTCAAACTATCTCCTTAATTGCAACTCCCAAGGAAACAGACCATCTTAACAGACAAAAAAAAAAAAAAAAAAAAACCCTTAAAATTAAAATAAAGTAAAAGAAATAAAAGGCAAGGCCACGGCTTTGGGGTGGGGGACTGGGGCTACCACCCAAAGGCTCACTGATACTTTCGATGTGGTTAATCATAATTGCCAACTTGATTGGATCTGCAATCAACTAAAAGACAGACATGCCACTGGGAAGTCTCTGAGGGTATCTCTAGAAAGGCTTAACTGAGGGGTGTAGACCCTCCCCATAGCTGACTGTGCCTCCTGCTCCAAATCCAAAGATCCCTAAGGGGAAAGCAGCGCTGCTGGCTTGCCTGCACGTGTTGCTGGTGAGTGTGTCTCTGCTGCTACTGTCATCGTTCTCTCTCATCAGATACCACTTCCATCCTGGGCTGAAGACTAAAAGTCCTCCAGCAATCCTTCAGTTCTTCAATTCCAAACCCAGGCTGCTGAGTCACTGCAGACTCGTGAACTGTGCATCTGCCAGGTTCTCAGTCTCTCTCGTGTGTGAACAGACATTACCGATCTACTGAGCCCTTATTGCATCAGACAATCTAATAAGTCCTCTTTATAATATATATCCAGTCTATCAGATCTGTTCCTCTGGAAAATTCTAAGATCCATGAAGCTTTCAGCAACCAAATTTTATTCCTCTTTATTTAGTAGCCCTTTGTGTGCTCTTTCCTCCTCTGTTGTCCACAGCATGAGCTACAAAATCATAAAAGGCTAATTTGTTTTAACTACCTGGACATGTCTTACCTCTCTAAATGTGTTTTAATATATGCTTACTATGTCCTTCACCCTGACTCCTCAAAGGATAGGTTGACTTCAGTGGTGGGAGCATCATGCAAGATCCTGAGAGGAATGCAGAGTCTTTGGAACTTCGTAACACTTCTTACCTCAGACACCACACTTTGGGGCATTTTTTAGTTAATTCACATATATTCACTTGAAAGTTGCACAGTCCTGGCTATCGAAATTGGCTGTGCCTTAGAGGAACTAAGACCCAGGCTAGAAACTTGATATGTTGAATTCCGCTCCTTGTGACCTTTAGAAAACTACTTTGCATCTCTGACTCTCAACATCCTCAACTACTATGGAAACTGCAAAGTGACCCAAGAGTCATTGCAGCAGATTCTTAAGTCTCCCTACAGTTACTAAATCAGACTCTCCTAGAAGGTTATGTTTTTAACAAATTCCCCAGCTTATCCTTAAGTACACTTTTACTTAATAGTCAGTATGACCAATCAACATAAAGAACAATCATCTCTGTCTCCTTGTCATTGCCTGTGACATTAGAGTAACGCAAAGAAGAGGAATGATTTGAGTAATCTCTTGGAAACTCATGTTCATGCCATATTTTGCCTTTTTTCTTTAGTCTACTCTCCCTGAGACTGAATTGTGGAAGAAAATCATTTTCTGTGTGACCTTCCATGAAAGGCAACCCAACCATACTCAACCATTCTACCTGAACAAAACAGTGTGGTGTGTGGTGTGTGGTGGGTAGATGTTGTTATCAGTGACTACTCATTGATCTTCTGACTGGGACAGGAATACCAACAAGGATTCCACAGAGATTTAATTTCTCACTTTCTAACTCTCAAGATGCTTCTTTTCCTAGCCTCTCCATAAAATGTTAAAAACCAAGTGCTCTCTTGTTACTGCTATGCAGTTTTTGTAGATCAAAGAAATTCCCTTCAGTGGTCCCGAAAATCTTAAATTAGGGAAGAAATGATGGTGATAAACATGTGGTGACTTTTGGCTCTATGCTGACTCTACAGGTTAACTGTATCAACAGCTACAGATTCAGTAAGTCCCCTCTGTTATCCTAAGATGCAAATTCTGATCTGTAGCATTCCATAGGTGAGGATGAGGATTAGACATATTGTTTGCCTTTTTTTTTGCATGTATTTGATTCTGGAATTAAGTTAGCTCAATATTGTCTCAAAGTATGCAGGCACACACATGTGTAGGTAGGCATGCACCAACACATGCACACACACACACACACACACACACACACACACCTAAGAACCGATACGTCTAACTTATAATCTATTAAGCATCTTAGTCCATTCATCATTTTCAATTTTACGATATCATGGAACTTGGTTCATAAAATATTGCTTAGTGCCTTTTCTGTTCTTTGGGGCCTCAGTACACAAGGTTAGGGAGAATTACTCAGGCACTAAATGATGACAGAACCTATGAAGACTGGCTCACAACCTTCTTTAGAATGAAACTTGTGCAAAGAAATATGTTGGTGCCATATAAGAAACAAGACATCTGATGTTAGGAAAGGGCTCTGGAGATTCCCAAAAAGGAAGCCGCAGTGTCTGGCTGAAGGAAACAGATAAGGAAAGGATTATTTTTTAAATTTTTATTTTGTTGTTGTTGTGTTGTATTGTTTTGTTTTTTGAGACAGGATTTCTCTGTGGCTTTTTGAACCTTCCTGGAACTAGCTCTCATAGACCAAGCTGACCTGAGACTCACAGAGATCCACCTACCTCTCCCTCTTGAGTGCTGGGATTAAAGGCACCATGTTCTACCACCGCCTTGCTTTATGGAAAGGATCTTACAGTTTTGAGTTGGAAGATCAAGCAGTGCAGGAGAAACAACAACTAAACAAACATGATGAAACAGGAAGCTCCAGGGTCTATCCAAACAAACTGATTGCTTGCAAACCAGGGGCTATGTTTGGAAAAGCAGGGAGCACAGGGGTTGGCAGTATTATCAAAAGCCTGGAATATCAGGCTAAGGTACATGTCAGGTATTCAGAAAGTTTCAGAGTCATAATTTGTGTCTTCTAAGAGAAGACACAAAAGCAAGTGTTATCAAAGAAGAAGGCTGCAGACAAACCAAACAAGTGAGAGTGGGAAGGGAAGCTGAGGCCGAATGCCTTGGAGTATGTGCACATTCCAGAAGACTGAGCATGGGCAGGAAGGAGAGCAGACACACAATGAAAGGCAAGACAGAGAGGAAGCAACCTGGAATCCTTGACCGAGAACTGCTTATACATCCCTACTCTGTTTAGTTTCTCAACCTTGTTGAGTCTGCATACTTATTTGTACCAGGATGAGTTAGATTGCAGAGAATGTCTTAGAAGTGATTGAGTGAATTTATCAAATGCCCCTTTTGAAACCAGGGTCTTTAGACACAGGTTTTCTTCTCTCCCTAAGTCCTTACTGCTCAGAGCATGGCTGGTACGTGCACCATCAGCAGCAAGAACAAGGGAAAGGAAGCTAGAAATTAGACTACCAGGCCTCTTTCCAACCTGCAAAATCAGAAGGTGCACCTTGACATGAATGGCAAACATTTGTATGCACATTGAAGCGTTGAGCTTTGTAATCTTTGGAATCTCCCCAACTGTATTCCAGACTTCTTAGCCCGAACTCCTCTACCCTTTGTCTACTGTCTTGAAAAGAGGGAAGAGAAAACATGGCAGCCAGGGAAATATAGCAGTGACTAGAAGAATCCCTATGACTACAACACGGCAGCACTAATTTTTTTTTCTTTTTGCTAAAACTGTCACTAAAAAGCATTCTTAAGACAGTTTTTCAAAGTGAGATTCAAAAATGTTTGAAGAAAAATGACTTCCAAAGACAATTCAGTTGGCAGTTTCTCTGCTGTGTTTGTGTGGTTGGGACTGTCTCATTATTTTATTGGCATACCCGTAGTCAAGCTTTTAAAATGATATATAAAGAAAAAAGGCATTGTGCTCGTGACACTAGTAACTCAATTTTTAAGGCAATTATCGGGACCTGTGGCTGAGAGAAAAGAATCTTTGATTCTGTGGATTAAGGATCAAATTCAGTCCTGAACACCTTTGCATGTGGTCACCATTTAAATCAAAGCCTTTAGGCTCTTGACATCATAAAGCGACAACATAGTAAAGGATCAAAGGATGGAGAATCCTCTGTGAGGAAAGATGAGTTTGGGCACTCCCCACACGTGTACTCTCTGCACAGCATCAGCTAGAATGGGATGCTAGTAAGCCCGTGAGCCAGGAGCTCAGGCGGCAGAAACTGGCATTCTGATTCTGAGCATAGAAGACAGCAAGGTGATCTCTAAGGTCTGTGCCTGTGAAGGGGCATTAGTGATGAGAAGATGAGAGCTGCAAAACAAACAGCCCTGGATCAACATCTCAGATGTTCATCCACCATGGACTTGTATCTCTCCATAACAGTCTTCAAAATACTTCACAAAATCTGCCTGGAAATATACTCTCGAATTCCCTAACCCTGAAAGAAAACAGCAACTTCAGGGGATCTTCTAATGTTATTTCAGTACGAATAAGGGAGATCTAGGTAGATTTTTTAAAAAAACAAATGCACTTGGTTAAATAGTATATTACACAATTAGTGTAAATTTACCTATTTATTGGCAGTTTCATTATGATAAAGAAGAATAATGATGATGCCACACTTTACCAGGTCCCCCTTAGTTCTTAAATTTAAAGATAAATTTTGAAAACTTAAAAAGCATTCAAAAATTAAAAAAAAAAAAGATATGTCCCCAAATTCAGTGGAATCAGAAAACAGACACACATACATACACAGAGATAGCAAAAGTTATCCAGGATAAAAACAAAAAATATACTGCAGAGATTGGCATTCCAGACTTCAAGAAATATTATAGAGCTATAGTAATAAAACAATATAGTACTGGCCCCACAAAGGACATGTAGCCTAATGGAATAAAATACACCCAAACATGAATACTCATAACTATAGCCATCTGACATTTGATAAAGAGGGAAGATGTTTTAAAAAAAAAAACCTACTGGAGAAAAGAAAGTATCTTCAACAAATTTTGCTGGGAAAACTGGATGTCCACAAGCAAAAGAATGAAATTAGAACAATATCTATCATCCGGCATAAAATTTAGCTCCAAGTGGATCAAAGACCTCAATTTGAAACCTGAAATTCTGAAATTTCTAGAAGAAAACATAGGCAGTGCTCTAGAAGTGTGGGTATAGGAAAGAACTTTTTGAATAGAACTTAATTTGCATAGAAGTTATGGTCAACAATTGACAAGCGGGACCTCATAAAACAAAACAAAACAACAGCAACAAAAAAAAAAAAACCCTGTGTACACCCAAGGAAACAAGCAAGCAACCAAAGAAGAAGCCCACAGACACAGAGAGAATCTTTGCCAGCTGTATATCTGACAGAGGATTAATATTTAGAATATCCAAATAACTCAAAATACAAAGAGTTAAAAAGTGACTCAAATTAAAATGGGTAAGTTGTCTATAGTAGTCTCTGTCCATTGCAAAGGTAGCCTCCTTGATGAGGGGTGAAGACTATACATATCTGTAGTTACAAGGACAGATGTTTATAAATTGTTGTTATGGATTATTCTGAGTTAGTAAATGAGCAGCTATAGAGTCTCCTCCACTAATCATGATTTCACTAGCACTGAGGAGTTAGCTAGGTTTACAGTAAAAGACATGCTGTCCTCTTGTTGAATGAGTCTTAAGTCCAATTAGAGAGCTGTTGGTTACCACCAAGGTATGCACTTGGAGGATTATCATGCTGTCGTTATCACTGATGTGATTCTTAGGTTGTCATATCTTCGTCATATCTTGCTGCATCCCTCTTTTACATGGCACCTTCTGGTACCATGAAAGCAGGTCCCCAAAGAAGGGGTATTCAGATCAGTTTTAGTTCCTGGGTCTCTGGGCTCTATTTCTGAAGTGCACAGTGCCTCTAGTAAGAGAGACTTATGTTCCACCTCTGGGTAGTAACCAAGGCAACAGAAGAAGGAGATCACTACAAAAAGCTAAAACCAATAGAAATGCAGAGTTGTGGAGGTCAGTCCCAGTAGATACATTCACAAAGCACTCCAGTACCAAAGGTTCAAAAAACACTGAAGAAGAAGGGACAGAAGTTTATGAAAGCCAGAGGATCAGGGAGTTTGCTTTGAGCTTGACTTTTCAAGCAATGTCAGAAGAGAAACCCATAAAGTCTCCTCAACATGAACACCAAAGCATGATCTGAATAAGTATGACACCGACAAACATGCCAAACTGGAAGAGTAAAAGGTCAGAAGGCCTCAACCCCACACAAAGAACTACAAGCAACTGAAGTAGGGAGAGGAGAGGTAGCATTTCCCAGGAAAAAGCACACCAATTGGTTGTTCAGTGCCAAAAGATCAAGCCTAAAAACATATATGCAAGTGACATATGATCTCAACAGGTTATATTTAGGAACAAATATGTATATACAAATACATATATGCGTGCAGTAGCAATGAAAATGAAGCCATGAATTTGACGGAGACTGGGGAAATATGGGCAGGTTTAGAGGGAGGAAAGGGAAGGGAGAAATTAAATTAAATTAAATTACAACCTTGCAAATAAACAAAAATAAATAGGAGACTACAGACATTTATTAACACAGACAATTGTAATCATAGTCATGTTTACCAGCAACACGAGGAAATAGAAGAAAAAGAATATGGTAAAAATACAAATAAATAATAGGCTAGGAATCTAAACAGAATTCTCAATATAAGAAATAAAAATGGTTAAGAAATACTTCAAAAATTGTAAACTCCATATTTAGCAGTTTCATTATCAGTAAGATTGGAATTTGATTTACTATTCTTAGGTGACATTTTGTAAGAACAATTTCTGACAGAAAGAAATTGTTCGACAAATGGAAAATCACAACTGGACTGAATGAAGAAATCAACAGATTTTTGGGGAGCTAAGCCCCAACCGATATATCTACATCATATCCCCTGCATCTATAGCTCAGGGAACGCGGAGGAACAGGGCTCAGAAAAATTGTAAGAGCTAGAAAGAAACCACCAAAGATCCTTAAGAACCAAAATAATAGGAAAGACAAAAATGCAAAAGTCCTCTCATTGTGTTTTCTGTTTACAAGTTGGATACTGGCATAAAGACGGATGTATAAGCTGTTGAAATATAAAAGAATGACGAGAAAAGCATGTGCAAGCATGACCAGCTGAAGATACACACTAAAGACACAGTGAGAAAAGAAAAATCTCTTTAATAAATGCTGTTGGGAAAACTCAATATCCACAAGAATGAAATTATATCCACTCAGAATGGATTCAAGATATAAATTTAAATAAGACCTAAAACTGCAAATTCCTAGAAGAAAATGAAAATCTTCCAAACATTGGTCTTGACAATGATTTCCTGTCAAGACCAATCATTTGGCTAAAATCATAGCCAAACAAAACAAAGCTAGTATGAGTCTGCATCAAATGTGAAAAGCTTCAATAAAGCACAGGAAACAGCCAACAAGTGTAATACCGGCCTATGGGATGTGGGAAAGTATGTACAAACTGCGTATCTGGTAGTGGGTGAGTATCCAGGAAACATGAAGGACTTTGGCAACGTAATGGCTAAAACAAACAAGCAAAAACAACTGAAAGATATATAATGAGAGGCCACTTGTTTGCTTTCCCAGCCACCCAGACTCCCTAAATAAACACACAGGAACTGTATTAATTAAATCGCTGCTTGACCTATTAGCTCTAACTTCTTGGCTAGCTTTTACATCTTAATTTAACCCATTTCCATTATTTTAGATTTTACCACAAGGCTCGTGGCCTACTGGCAAGGCTCCAGTATATCTGTCTCTGGCGGTGGCTACATGAATTCTCACTAACTCCTCCTTCTTTCTCCCAGAATTCAGTTTAGTTTTCCCCACCTACCTCTATTCCCTGCGCAGGCCCAAGACAGTTTCTTTATTAACCAATGGTGTTCACAGCATACAGAGGGGAATCTCACATCTGAGATAGACGAGACTTGACCAGATTCATCTCCAAAGAAGATACACAAATGGCCAATATCTAAACCAAATACATCCATCATTATTATGCATGTGGGAAATGTAACACCTCAACGAGATATTGCATCAAGCCCATGAAAAATTAATCAATCTTCTTTATAAAACAGAAAATAAGTATTGACAACAATGTGAAGATATTGAAGCGCTTGAGCACTGTTGGAATGTGTAATAATACTGCCACTACAGAAAGCGATATAGAGGCATCCTGTTTGGTTTTGTTGTTGTTGTTGTTTTTCTTCCTTTTTTTTGTCAACTTGACACACTAGAGTTAAATGGGAAGAGAAATCTTAATTTAGAAACTATCCCCATCAGATTGTCCCATAGGCAAGTCTATGGGATATTGTCTTGATTAAATATTGATGAGGGAGTTCTCAACCCACTTTGGGTAGTGCTATCCCTGGGCAGGTGGTCCTAGAATATATAAAAAAGCAAACTGTGCAAGCAGTAATCAGTGTTCCTCCATGGCTTTTGTTTCAGTTCTTGCCTTCCCTGCCTTGAGTTCCTGCGTGACTTCCCTTAGGAAGTATGTGAGTTCCTTCTCAGGACTGGGGTATAACCTGAGAGTTCTATGAAGAAAGTCATTCTTTCCTCCTCAACATGCTTTTGGTCATGATGTTTTGTCATAGTAATAAAGACCCTAACTAAGACAAGAGATTTCTTGAAAGAATTGAAATTATAGTCTTGAGAGATTTGTTATCCCATGTTCATTGCAGTGACATTGTATGTAGTTGCCACAGCCAAGAACAACCTACATGCCTAACACCGGAAGGCAATAAAGTGAGCAGAGCACAAACATACAACAGAAGATGATTCAGCCTTAAAAAGATAAAAATGTGGTCTAAAGCATGAACAAGTCTTGTGGACATAGCATTAATTGAAATAAGCTGGTTGGAAGGCATAATACCACAAGCTTCCACATATATGAGGCACATAAAGTAGTCAAATTCAGATTCAAGGAACAGTGGTTGCCAGGATCTGGGAAGAGTGGGGATCTAAGAGTTGGTTTCCAAGGATTATAATGTTTCAGTCACACACGATGAGAAAGGACAAAAGATCTGTTGAAGGTTATACTTACAATGAGCAGTGCCGTCATTCAAACTACACCTCACAGTGTGTTTTGTGCCACAATAAAAACAAAGCAGTCATTGCATACAAAAACTTGAAGTAAAAACCCAATTAGTAGAAGGAATTTTAAAGAGTCTAATCTTTTCCTCTAAACCAGTAGCCAGCCACAATTCAAAACCACATTTGATTTTATTTTTCAAAGTGTATTCCACAATTTTTCTTGGTATCGCCCTCCATTATCCTCAGGAAATTTTTCTTTAAAGTTGTCCTAACTCTATCATGAAATATGACTTTTGTTTCCTTGTCCTAAGTCTAAGTGTTTTATTTGGTACTTGTCCATGCCCCTGAGACTTTTTTGTGTGTGCCTTCTCTTCTTGTACCATAAAATTTTTAAAATGGCCCTGGGACTTTATCATGCTGTAAAGGACTGAAGTTCCTTGGTGTTGTCTGGCAGATGGATGATAGCTCGGGCTTCGTAATGAAATAACCACTTCAGCCAGCAAGACAGTTACCTCATCAAATTGCATTTTCTTCCCCAGCCTTCTTTGTTACCTAGCCCTTGTCTTTCAAAATGCCTGGAAGTGAGGTTCAATATTACTTGTATAAGCAACATGTGACCACTTATATTTATATCTAAATTAATTACCATTATATAAATATCTGAATTTCAGTTCTGTACTCACCGAAGTCACATATCATGTGATCAATGGCCACCTGTGGCTAATGGCTATGGTATTGGAAGATGCAGATAAGCACTTCTATGTCTTCAGAAAGTTGCTATGGGTAGCCCCATTCTATCTTCTGCTCCCACCTTCCCAAATCCTCCCTTCCTATAACCATATCAGAATACCTCACTCTAAATAACTCCCACTGTCTCATCTGAAAAATGAGAATACTCCAGAAAGAAGGCTGACCCAGATTGTTTTTGAGGTTCCTTCAAGGCACGAGTTTCTCTTTTGTGAATCTACTAAGATCTGACCCTTGGTCAGGAAGATAACTCCATTATAATAATGTTTCTTTGGAAAAAATATCAAATTTGAATTACATCATCCTAACTCACTGTCTCTGCCAAGAATCTAACCTACTTAAGTGCAGGATCTGCTTTCCAGCTCCACAAATTCCTTCTCGGGTCCAACATGGCAGGTGGTGCTTAAACCATAGCAGTTTCTTCATAGCCCAGCAGGGCTTGAAAACACTGTGATAAGAGAACTGGCTTCTCAAAGAAGGGTCACAGCATGCATATGAGAAGACATCTGGGATGCAGAATATTCATTTAAAAATGCAAGCCACATAGCCTTGAAAGTAATTAATTGGAGAACATAAGTTGGATTTGAACTAAAACCGAACCTCTGATTACACTTAATGTCGTCTCGATGATTAATGTATAAAGTATTTGCTGTTTACTAAACAAAGGATTTGTCTTTTCTTTACCATCTGAAAAATCTTGCTTAAAACACTTATTTTCAGGGATGTGATCATTTCTTTGGCACTTACTGGACTGTTAAATTGAATTCATGCTGTCCTTCCACATTTCCCAGCCTACTCAGGAAGTATGAAAATGGGGAGTGATGGGCAAGGCCTGGACATGTTTCTACATCCACTGTGCTAACATTTATTAATGCCATTCAGCCCTGCACACAGAACACCACCTGGACCAAGATAAATGATAAGTGGTATCCTTTGAAGCCTGGGTAACTACCCTTCCACTTAGTCCGAAACAGAGTAAGTTTTCTAACTTGAGATATTACTCATTTTTATCACAGCTTTATTGAGTTCACCATGTTTTATCACCACCATATAAAATAATCAGATATGTTTTGATGAAAATAGACTCCAGTGTAAGATATGCTTCAAGTACCAGTGTTGGCTCTAGGCTTTCCTGGGTAGGAAAAATGAATAAAGAAAGAGATGAGTAATTTTTTATCTTTTTTTTTTTCAGTAAACTTCTGGGCCTTCAGTGGGGTCACTTCAGCTTTGTTTTGTCATTTGGGGCTTGGTATATTTGTGCCATGTGAGAACTCAGGAGGTTGTTAGAACAGCCAAAAACAAGCACTTTTAAATCTTGAGACTTACCAGCCTCCATGAGATAAAAACTAAATAGTATAAATATGGACACTTTTGCTGTTGTTGTTTAATTGGGAGAAGGATAGTAACCATCAATTCTTTTTTTAAAGAGTCCATGATCCAGAGAAGACTAAATTCCTGACTGATAGGTTTGGAATATAATCTACTCATGAAGAAGTTGCTACTTCTGCCACTAGTAGGTATTCTGAGTGGATACATCCTATCAGTTAGAGCTTTATGAAGAGGAAGAAGAAGAGGAAGAAGAAGAAGAAGAAGAAGAAGAAGAAGAAGAAGAAGAAGAAGAAGAAGAAGAAGAAGAAGAAGAAGAAGAAGAAGAAGAAGAAGAAGAAGAAGAAGAAGAAGAAGAGGAGGAGGAGGAGGAGGAGGAGGAGGAAGA